>JAJDFG010000693.1:0-82500 GCA_021039105.1 Scomber colias
TTTACCTGCCTGCACGGATTATACCTGGCTGGCACAGAGGAGGGAGCGAAGGATGAGTGTGAGACAAAGAGGTGGAAAAACAGCGGAGGTATCCCTAATTACAGGGACAGGCAGAGACACAGTGAGGCGGTAATAGCACACAATAACTGACACATCTGATGTGCCAATGATAGTGTTGCTATCACAGCGGGGCATTAGCGGGCTGCGGCCGTGGGCTCACCTCAACAAAGATACGGTTACCATGGAGACAATAGCTGGACAGGGGGCAGTGCTATAGGAGGTTTTGCCCTGATGTGATTCAGGACTATAAAAAATGAGGGAGAAAATTTAAAACTTTTATTAAAATACCTGAAATGATGTGTTTGACTGGGATGATTTCCTCTATGGCCAAATGACTTTGTTTTCTTAGGATAAACCACCACAAGACACTCTTCTCTACATTTTAGAGCTGAAACAATCAGTTGATGAATCAATTAGTTGGTTGACAGAAAAATAATCTGCACATTTTTTAAATAATTGATCAATTCAATCAAAAATGACATTTCCTGGTTTTGCCATTTCAATTTTAAGGATTTGTGACAGTCAATTGAATGTTGTTGGGTTCTCAAATGTTTCTTTGGACAAAACAAACAATTTGAAGATGTCGCTTTGGACTTAAAGAAGCTTTTTTGCTATTTTCTGATATAATATAGTGTGTCAGTTTGTTTCTTTTTGGTCACAACTGCACTCCACTGTAAAAAAAGAAAAAAAGAAAAAAGACTCAAAATTAGATGGTAGCATCTTTATCACCTTGGTGCAAATCTCTTCTCTTTTTTTTTAAAGACATGACAGTTTCAGCTGTGCTAAGTGTCTCCAGGAACGGAGCCAAAGAGCTTTTCCCCTTCAAATAAACCAAGTTAGGGCTAACGCTGCCATGCTAAAGGTAAAGTTAAACAGGATATTAGAGCTGTGCACACATTTGTTTGGCTTTGCTCTGCCAGCTAAGAGACGTCAGGCTGCTACAAAAAAGGGGCAAATATCTGCAACCGCACCTTCGCAACCCAACAACATAATAATGACATTAACGTCGCCTCAAATATGCGATTAAATAAGGAATAAGCGTCTCCAGTTAAGTGCATTAATGTTAATAAGAAAAACCACTCACATACAACCTGCAGGGGCTGTTTTTTCAGACCACCACCACGGTAAACTGAAACAAAAGAAGATGTGTTCCCTCTGCACAGGCATGCATATGATAATTGCAGTGAGGAAGAAAAATGTTTGACTTAAAGGGCTGATGTTGGGTGTCTAATGCCAAAGTAATGATTTTGCAGGGGGGAAAAATGTGGAGGCATCAAAGCAAAAGCTAGAATTGAACCTGTCAGGCTTCCTAACATCAAAACAAATGTTAAAAAGTCCTCAAGCGGGGTTAAGTCACGTTGGTTTTTTAAAGAAAATGACATCTTAGGGGGGACAAAAGGGGGTCTGGATCCAAAAATGAGACCTTGGCTGCAGTTTCGGCTCTGTAAAAATCAATTTAACAAAGATTAATGAAGGCAGTGATACCAATCTCTAAATGTTTTGCTTGTCTAATTGTTGTTAGTTGTAATTTTAGTCGACTTTAATTTTGTTTTGGGTTAAGGAAGCCTGACAGGTTCAATTCCAGCTTAGCTTTGAACATCATTACTTTGGCTTTGGACACCCAACATCAGCCCCAATTTAAATGCCAAGTCTTTTGCATTCAGAGCTTTGTACTGTAAGTGAGTCTTGGGTTTCAAAGGGGGGGGAAAGCTAATAGTACCGATCTAACATTCATACAGTAACTGAGGTTATCCTTTAACTCGAGTTGACCTATTTGCCCATATCATAAATATAGATGAGAAGTGAGAGGAAGGTGAGCAGTTTTCCTTTCCACTGATGCACCTGTGACTTACAGTATGGAGGTGTGGAGAAACAAGCATTTATAAAGAAAATAGGAGATGAGCTGCTTGAAATGTAAAGAAAGGGGGCAAAATAAACAAGATAAAGGACGGATGAAAGACAGACAGATAGACACACAGACCGAGGACAAAACCTAACAAATGGGGAGAAGTAGATTGGAGGTCTAATCCTTCTTGAAGTGTGCTAAGTGCAAACAGCCCCGAGGGAAGCGATGGCATTAAGGAGAAGGGACGGGGCACGTCGAACAAGCTAGGACAGCACTCCCACCGAGCATCCAGGCAGCCAAACACTGCCCCACCTCAGCTCCTCTCTGTCAAACCTAAAGACCTTCACAAACACACCCAGAGGGCTCGAAGATAGATAGAATAACTCACCCCCCCACTCACTATTCCCCCTCCCCTCCTATCATATCTTTTTTTTGGTAACACTGCTGCGTTTCTGCTCGTCTTCTCCTCCATGAAAAAGTGCGATAAACAAATCTTGAAGAGGGAGCAAGCAGAGGAATGTTAAGCCGTCGCCACGACCGCCAACTCCCCCCTCCTTGCTTTTGTTTTCGGGTGACCCCTGACCCCCGGAGTTCACCATGACCAATCGGGGGACAAACTGACAGCGTGTGCTTCAAAAGAGAAAGAGGACGGAGTAGTGGTGGTGGGGAGTCTGATATGTGAACGAGGTTGTGCCAAAATTGGGCAGATGAAGAGGTGGAGAGGGGGGAAAGAGATGGTGACATTATAAAGAACTGTCCCGTCGCTTCAATCTCAACTCAAACATGATAAATTGAACGTAAGAAAATATTAGAGTATCAGAGTGATGGAAAAAAAAAGATGCCAAGACTCCCACGAACTGGCTAAGATAAAAAAAAACACAAATAAAGTAGGAATGCAACACAAAACAGCAGATGAATCAATCACGTTGAGCGACAAGCCAAGATACTTCGTTATCAGACCGATCGTACAATTTCCATCATCTTTATCAAACTGCCGTACATTCACACCTGAAAGATAACAAACTTTTCACGCCTTTTAACCGCACCTGTAAAAATGCCTAGCAAAAAAAAACACCCAAGAATGTAGAAGTTGTTTAGACGAATGACTGGAAAAGACAGAAGGAGGATGCACAAATACTGTTACCGAGTCAAAAAAACTAGGGAGGGTAAGAATCTGTCAACAGTTGCCCTTTCTTTCCTTCTGTTGCTTTTGGATGTTTTCGCAAATTTTCTATTCGTACTCCGAAGATTTTGCCCCACATTCCTCGGAGATCTACACAGGTCCTAAATAAATATCGTAAAAGGTCACTGTCAATCAGTTTTGACTTGTACCTGACAGTCAAACAAGTAAAGGAATAAGATTGATTGATGGTGTTAAACATACATACTGCAGTAATCCGCCCAATTTATCTCAATACTGTC
This sequence comes from Scomber colias, assembly GCA_021039105.1. NCBI lineage: Eukaryota > Metazoa > Chordata > Actinopteri > Scombriformes > Scombridae > Scomber > Scomber colias. Next base: position 3,329 of record JAJDFG010000693.1, read on the forward strand.
ACATGAAGGCATCGCAACCAAATATCAGCACTTTTAAAATAACAGAGCTTTCCTTGTTTCTTCAGGGTCAAGCATCAAGAGGTACATACTGTACTTCTGTATTGTATACAAGAGGGAAGAAATAAGAGAAGTGTTGTGAAGTTATAAGTGGTTAATGATCTATCTATTTAAGGGTTTAAGTCAGTTCTCACACACAGAAAGCCAAACATTTTCTAGTTCCAGCTTCTCAAATGTGATGAATTGCAGCTTTTCTACAGTTTTATCCCACTGTACTATAACTTGAGTTTCTTTGGCTTGGGTCCACCAAACAACTGGAACAACTGGAAAATGTCACTATGAGTTGGGGATGGGGGTTATTTCGCTATATCCAGATGTTTTAGGGACAGAAAAATGATCAAGAGATGAATGCATAGCTGCGTTGCAGCCCAAATGGGATGTTCAGATTTTAAAAAGGTCAAAAAAGTACTATTTCTGGTTTCTGCTGTTACAACACAATGCAGGAGAGGTTCCTTGAGTTCCTTTTGGAGCTTCTTGAGCTGAAAAGGTTCCTCTACAGTGACAATGGGCAGGAACCCCAAATAGGTTCCTCGAGGTTCTTCTACTTCTAAGACTCTACTTCTGTTTAGTTTCAGCCCAATAAAGACAACATGAGTTCACAAAGTGATAAAGACGTTGAGACAGAGCAGCATCTTTACCCTTATCGACCACATTTAAAAACGACTTCTGAACTTTTTCGTAAACTCGACTAATCTCGTCTTCACCCAACATCATCGTCATCGTTGGTGTTCGCTCTCTTCCATTCAAGCAAAAAGTCTCGGGGGGAGGGGGGGGTGAATGGAAACTATGCGGTCCCATGTACTGTATATTTAACATATCCTGGGACATGCCGATACATAAAACTAACATAGATAGGCAACCACTTAAATACAGTAAACCTGCGACTAAAGCCATAAATCATATTTAATTAGATCTGATAGCTATCTTTGCTCTACAATTATGTGGTTTTGGTTCATGTTGCGTCGTTTCTCTCTATGATTTTCCAAACATATATACATATATAGCTAATCAATCATATCCCTGCAATTAAATTCTGACAACATGGATTGTCCCATTCATGTCTTCAGTCATCAGTAGGACCTCCCTTTACTTCTTGCCTTTGTTGTTATAGGGCTTTACAATCGTGCTTTTTAAAAGGAAAACTCAAAGCACGGAGTTGCAGAAATTAAGAAATTACGAGAATCTAGCAGGCAAGAAAGAACGGCAGCCTCTTGTTTGGCGAAAGATATCAATGTTTTATGTTTTAGAAGAGTTTAGAGTACAATCTGCCGAATCGATTTACTATTTAGACTGTACAATATCAAGAAAAAGAGATAAATAATCGTCAGTTTCCAATAGCTAAAAGAATATTCTATCATATATAACAAGTAATCAATCAGACTAAGAAAGAAAGGATGAGCAGTGAATGCCCTGATAGGAAGGGGAGGAGGGTTGTGTAAGGGGTAATGATTAGGCAAGGGAGGAAAGCAGAAGGGGAAAGGAAAAAAGGAGGAGGTGGTAGGGAATGAGGAGGAGGAGGAGGAGGAGGAGGAGGAGGAGGGGTGCTCAGTTGTGTTGGGAAGGGTCTTGCAATCACAAATCAAGCAGTGATCAGTCGCCTCACTTAGCGTTTCTGGAATGCACCAGCCTATAGCACCTGCAGGGAGCGGGAGAAGGCCTGACAAGTCCTGCCAAGCTCTGAAAGAATTCAACAGAAGGGAGGGGGGAGAGGAGGAAGAGGAGGAGGAGGAGGAGGAGGAGGAGGAGGAGGAGGAGGAGAGGAGTGAAGTGCTGCTAGTTCATGCAATTTCTACATATATATATATATATTTGCAGTTAGATTGCCTCTTAAAAGCTTTATTGCACCAATTTATCTCTGAGTATTACAAACTGTGCAACAACGTGACCATTTTAGGAGACGTTGTATATTTTACAAGGACCACACCAGTTGTTCTGCCCATATATGACAAAAATATGCAGCTACTCAGACATGAGGGCTGCAACTAATGAGTTTTTTCATTATTGAATAATCTGCTTAATAGTTTCTCAATTAGTCATTGAGTCTTTAAAATGGAAGAAAATGGTGGAAAACATTGATTAACATTTGCCAAAGATCAAGGTGCTACTTATAATGTCTTGGTTTGTCCCGACCAACAGTCCACAACCTAAAGATTTACTGTCAAAGAGGACTAAAGAGGTCTGGAAGAGTCTGGAACCAGAGACTTTCAGCACTTTTCTCTTCTTTTGCTTCTTGTTTTATTAAAATAGTTGCCGATTAATTTGACTAACCATTGAAGCTCTAGGAGTGAGGATTTCATGCTTTGATACATGATAGTATACATGAGTTTTGGACTGTTGGTCGGATAAAACACGCTCTACAAAATTATAATTGGCCTTTTTATCTGTTCTTAGAGAGGAAAACAATCAACAGATTAAACAAAACTGAAAACAATTATGAATCATGTACTTCTCACAACACAGCCACTCATTTTATAAACCGACGCTACTTTGACTGTAACCTAAGGCATCCATTGGTTTCCATTAATTTCTGTCTGGTATGAAAATGACTGAGCTTGTCTAAACACGCATTAATAATGTAAGGAACATCTCAGGGACAAATGAAATTAAATGGAAACCAATGGTTGGGTGTAACTGTAAAAAAAAAAAAGCACTAAAAAAATCCCAAACTGCAAAGCAAGCACTCAAAATTGGCCGGAAAAACGCTACCAAAACTAAAAAAAACACTGGTATGGTCCTTTAAGGCTTAAAGAAATACATTGCCATTGTCTGCAAACCATATGGGATCTTTAAAAAGCATCAATTTAATCCTTTAATTACAAACACCTCCATTCCTGTTGTGAAATAATCCAAAAATAACATTAAAAAATGTGTTTAAATTTGTTCCTAAACTCTCATTTTCATTTAACTGTATGACTAAATGTCTAAAAGGCTTCCACATTGCATCCCAACTAGGTCAAAAGAAATGTAAAGAGTACATTTGTGGATGATTTCCTAACTGCCCAGGTAGTACCGACTCACTCCCTCCACTCCTCTACTCTCCTCTCTTTCCCGTCATGCCTCCTCCCCTCTCCTCGCCATTCCTCCTCACCCCTGTGTGATGTTGTCTCTGTGCCAACAGCGGTGTCAGCCAATACAGACACTTTAGAGCAACTCCTACAGACTCTCCCAACTGCAATGTTCGCTCTAACATAATTCTCAAAAAAAAAAAAAAAGGCACATTACAAGTATCCCATCGACCTCAGCTGACGCCATTAGAGACGCTAAAGAAGAGTTAGCTAAAACACTTACTGTCATGTTTGTTCAGGGTTGGTAAATAATGATACGATTAAGGGTAAATAGTCAAAAAAAGAGGCACATAGCTCCAAATGTATGTTAATGTAGTTCAGTAAACTAAGTATTTAGTGCTTAGCTCCTAGCTTTAAAAGAGTTAAGTCTTGTTAGATTGAATTTGGTTTTAGCATCATAAGTTGCAAAAAGCTAACTAGCATTTGAGGTTCAGTATCTTCCAAAAGGATGCTTTGACATACAACTGCCCCGTAAATGAAGCTAACATACATCTACGTGTGACCATAAATGATAAATAACTAAATACTAAGGTTAGCTAGCCATATAGCAAAGAACACAAACAGCTAAAGCTACATTATAGATTTAGCGACGCAATTAGCACAAGAGCTTAAGTCCAACAAAATAGCCATCAGACTGTGTTACATGACTGAAAACTCATTGAAAATAGTGTACGATGCTTTTTTAGCTACTCCTAGTGGCCATTTTATTAGGTACACCTGTATAACCTAATGCAATCCAATACAACACCTGTACCATGAATACTACTTTTATAAAGCTCATACATTATCAGAAAGTTTTAGTTGCCTGTGTCAGAAAAGTGAGAAAGGTATAGTATACTAAAAGGTGTTCCTGATATTTTGCCCCCTTCATGTACAGTTTGTAAATGGGGTGGACAAAATATTAGAAACACCTTTCCATAAAAAACAATCCAGTACAAAACTATCACCCATTAAAACCTTACATGGAGTAGAATAATCAACTTTCTGACAGTGTCAACACAAATTTAAATGTATAATCTTCATAAATGTAGAATTCATGGCAGAGTTATTGCATTAGATTGTATTTGTGAACCTAATAAAGTGGACAGCAGGTGTATATTTCCAATAGGAGCTGCTGCTAAATGCTAAAGCTGTTATGTTGCAAGAAAACACAAATATGTGCATGAATCTGGGGCAAACTACTTTGAAAACAAGGCTGAATATGATCCACTTTAGTAGCTTAAATACTAAATAATTCCACATTGAATAGTTTATATTTTCACCAAATTCAAGCCAATTCATTATTATACAACCTGGATGTTATAACACTCAAGATATCTACTATAAAAGGACATTTTTACAGCACATCTGGTGTCTGTATGAGAGCTTAAATATTAAAGCATTGGCAGAAAGAGCGTTATAGACGACGATTATTTCAGTTTCTGCACCTTTAACAAACTTATTTTAAGCTCATTACATTGCAAGCCTTGTGTAATCTAGCACGCTGTAGTATTTCCATTGACAGATAACCGAGTGTGTGCACGCGTGTGTGTGCTTAGTCTTATCTGCCGGCACTGATAACGCCTGATAAAGACTTTTTTCTTTTTTTACTCTGCTCTCAGTGTACAGTAGCACAGAGCGGAGTAAGTGATAGACGACCACGAACTTCACATTTTTGGCTCAACTCACAGCTGGACCAGAGACACGGTTACCGAGGTTACGACAGCCTGGACCACCCAATGAACTCACAACTGTCACTCACTCACTCAACCCACACACACACACATATATAGACATGCATGCATCGACTCAGCCGCCCCCACACACACACACACTTGAAACAAGGGGAGGTTGGAAGTGGGAGGAGGAGTCGATTCAAAGTCAATGCAGCTCGATCAGCTGAAGGTCTATTGAGACGCAGGAAGCTTTTTAGGGCGCCGATTCGCTTTCATGTTGCCTGTCAGCGTCTCTGTCACAGCTGACGACGACCTCGCTTGCATTTTTTTCATGTCACTCAAGACTGTGAGGGCGGTTAAGGGTTGATTTTGAGCTTCTTGTGCTTGAATTTGCATGCAATCAGTAGAAAAAGGGGTCAACTAAAGAAGATCTATGAGCCCAATCAGATTATGGTGTCTTCTCTAAACTAGATAAAGTTGTTTTCTTGTCATTTTTTTCATATATCTAAAGAGATACAGCCTCCATTTTTGATTCTCCTCCACCAAATTAACACTAAAGAACCCATGTTGCCCCCTTCTCTCACTCTGAATGACATCTTCAAACACCGCCGCTGCTCTTTCTTATTCTAATGTGCCAGCTAATGAGTGCGGTGCTGCATTGAACCCTTCTTTTAACAACTTAACCTGACCCTTGTCATCACAGATGGCCAGTTTGTGTCACAATAATGTATTATTTTTTTACTTTTTTGCATGTGCTCCTCTTTTGTTGTGCATGTGGTTGACGCTTTAACCCCAAAACTGAAGCCAATGATGCTTGAGGATGGATTCAAGAAGCATGAATGTTTTTTTTTAACACATAAAGCAACATGTAAACCTTCAATTTGACTGAAAAAACATATTCAGTGTGGAGTATAAACCTCAACTTTTCCATGCACAACAGAAGTGTTTTATAGCTTAATCTACTTAAATAAACTTTAAAGAGCTGCTTCTACTTTGTGTGTAGTTTGATCCTCATGTGATATTATTTTTAAAGGAGGTTTTAAGATAGAAGACTCTGCTAGAAATGACAGAAAGCAATATAAGTGGATTTTTAGACAGTGAATCAAAGTAGAAAGTAGATCATTGGGGTGAAATCCCACAAAGCAAATACAATATATTAAACTTAAAACAGTCATAACAAGTGGTTAATACAATAAAGTGTTTAAAAATACGATGTTTAAAGACTAATCTGTGACTGTAATGGAAGCAGGTTGCATTGCTGCCGCTGCAGCAGATGTGAACCTCAGCAGAGGAAGTTAGGTGTGGCTTCCAGAAGACACCCAATAATCTCCTTATCCTAAATATTCATCAGCAGGGCGGAGTTTGAATTGCAAATGACTCTGAGCGGGCCCACTCAAATATGAACTCCTTTTTTCCCCCCCCAGTCCTTCAGGCTACCTAAAAATGCACACTTCAGTACCATAAAGCTTTGTGAGGGCCACATCCACATAGTTTGGAAAGTGTTAAGCAGAAATAATGCGTCTGGATCTTTGATATATAAATGTTTCTTAATGAATTTAAACCCCCCAAATATAAATTCACTGCCTTTAAAGTTTTGTTAGCTGGTTAAAAGAATATTCATAAATGTGCGACAGGCTGAAAACACCCACAGCGTGACGCATGGAGCAGGTAAATACATGAGAGAGACCTGTGCAGAGGTGCAGGGTCTTTACTATGAGAGAGCATCACTTTATAAACTTATATGAACATTTAAAATAAATGCAACAAAACCGCTTTTAAAGTGTAGTTGAGGCAGAGTGAGCTCCCGGTTTGGTCACAATGGCTCAAGCTGCTGATCCAATATGAGTAACGTGCAACATTGTCTGTCTGCCTGCTACAAGAAAAAATAGGACTTCCACAGCCGCAATGCAAAAAGAGAAAAATAACTTTATAAGCGCTATAAATAAACCGAAGCAAGGAAGCACTTCACCTCAAGTAGGATATAGTAAACAAATGAGACTTACTCCGTGTGTAGACCCCACCGCCAAGGCGACAGCTATCACACAAATCCTGCAAAAAGAAATAAACATATTTTTAATTTTTTACCCCGTGAGTGTCTGTTTTCCCCCTCCTCCCCCCCAATGATTATCTGGCAGGTAAACTGCGCCGGAGCTGCTCCAACACAGGCACGACCACGGCTGAAGCAGCTTTGCACAGCCGAAATCTGACTTTGGATGGAGTTAGATAGTTTTTAAAAAAGAGCTGAAATGCTTACAGGAATTTCATTTTTGGATCCGACTGGCAGAAGGGGAACCGCAGGTCGAGACTCGACTCCCTTGTCTTCACCAGCAAGCCACTTCAAACGCGCTCATCGACGGCTCCAAAAAACCCTGTCATCTACCCGGAGACACACACACAGGAGAGAGGAAAGAGGGGAGATAAAGTAGTCCCACCGCCAAACACAAAAACCTACTTTACGCACACACAGATGGGACTTCACACACATACACACGCAGAGGTCTAAGCATTTCAACCCAACAAGAAGCACAGCGACTCGTTTCTTTCATTAAATAAAGAAATCAGAGCTTATCCAACTCACCAAAGTTGCAGCGGTGAAGTCGCTGCTGCGCTCTCCGGGCTGTTGCGCTTCAACTCAGCAGCGCACCACAGCAGCAATGGGGAGGAGGGGCCAACACATGTCATTCATGCCTCCATACCTTTGGCTATAGCAGCAGTTTAAACTCCACGCTCATAACCTTTTTTGAAACTGCTCAGTTCGGTCAAAGACACGAGTCTGTCCCGAGCTGTTTTATAATCTTGGCTCGTTTTAATCCATAAAACCCATAAAAGAAAATAAAAAAATAAAGAAATCATTGTTCTATATCACACATATGAGACTATAAATACTTTATGTAGGGTATGAGATGCTTAATTATTAGTTTATAGTAGCCTTATTTAACACTTTTGTATCTTTTCATTGACAGTATCCCCTCTTATTCCAACAATATACGTTTTTTCCATTAATTTCTGTAGTTTAAAGTGACTTTATGATACTTTATGCAACATTACCACACATGTAATCAATATAATGGTCATATAACCCCACTAAGCATTGACATTTGTATTCAGTCCCCAGTAGTTGGGTTAGGGTTAGTATGTATATTACTGTATAGAATCACATTTGCAATAAAGTTTTTCTTCTAACTTCAAATAACATAAGTCCTACAAATGCATTATTAACCCAGTTGTGAGGGTGTTATCTAAAAAAAAGAAGCTTAAAATAATATAAAAACTAAACTGACATCATAAACTAAAGTGATATAAAGTCTTTGTCGATTATTTGAACAGCTTTGTTTTGGATCTCTGGTCTAAAAATGTTGCAGATGCCGAGTTACTCGGGTTGCAAACAGTCCTCATTTAGCTCTTGAATGTTCTATTATAGTCGACCTGAGTTGAGCCTTTAAACATTACTCATCACGTCACATTTATTTGTCCTCTGTTGTAATATTACAGTCACGTTACTGCTGGAATTATTTTAGCTATAGAGATAAGAGCAGTTTTTAGCTGCGGAGTACCACAGGGATCTTTCCAGGGACCTTTTTAGTTTGGCACATTTGTCGGTGTGTTATCTGTTTTCACTGCTGGACTCCAATCCTGAACCTAATTTAAATCTATAACCTTTGTAGAAAAAGTTGAAAAATTATATATCTGAAACATTACCTCCAAGAAAACCAATGATGACTTGTCAAATATGGAATTCAGGGTCATTATTGCAGCGTAGAAACAATATAAAACCTCCTGAAAACATCAGAAAGTTACACTAGTTTTGATTGTAGCAGTCAATATGGTGGAAAAACTTCATAAAAACAGTTGCATGCTCTGGTCTTTGCTAATAATGGAGTTACAAATGGAAATGGTGGTTATTCACGTTAGATCAAATTGGCTACTGAGTGTAATGTTCTACTGTAGTTTAGTTTATTTGACTACAAAAAAGACATAGCAAAGCCCAAAACTTATATCCACTGTGGTCCTTGATGCAAAGATAGGAAAGATGAAGATGCAAATTGCCAATAATGGAGTTACAAATTGGCTACTGACTGTAATGTTCTACTGTAGTTTAGTTTATTTGACATAAATACACACAAAAATGTCCAAAAGTGACAGTGGTCCTTGATGCAAAGATTGTAAAGATGCAGGAGTCCAGTCAAATTACTCAAAGTCTATCATCCAACAAACGAAGCTTTCCATAACTAGACCTTCTTTTAACTTTGTGTGGTGGTTGTAAGTAACTTATTCCAATTTACTGGCATTACAGAACATAAAAGAACTGATATCGATGTTGGTGGCAAACTGGTGGGCAAGTATTTTTACTCAAGTGTTGATCTTAAGTACAATTTTGAGGTATTTGGACTTTACTTGAGTATTTCCATTTGGTACTACTTTCTACTTTCCACTCCACTACATTTCAGCTTTAGTTACTTTTCAGATGAAGATTTGACACAATGGATAATATATCAAGCTTTTGAAATACAACACATTGTTAAAGATGAAACCCAGATGTCTATGAGTTGTTAACAGCTCCACCAAATACTGATTTTTCCCTCTAAACTTCTCACATGGTTTCATTTCAATCCAATATTTCACCAAAAATCAAAAAGTTAGAGGGAAAAGTCCAAAAAGCTGAAAACACATTTGTATATCAGAACTTTATTTTTTCTTCTTTCCTCAGATTTATCAGTCAGAGGGACAAAACCACAACTTTGACTTTAATATATTAACTACATTTTGCTGCTAATACTTATGAACTTTTACTTAAGAATGACTTTTCATGCAGGACTCTTTACATTGCTGCATTAAGTCGAGGATCTGAAAGAGTCTTCCCTAACCCTAACCCTAACCCTAGCTCCTCCAACCCTGCAAACAGAGCTGCCACAATTAGTTGATTAATCGATTAGAGGATCGATAGAAAATGAATCACCACATATTATAACAAGCATTTTGTTAGTTTTGAGTCATTTTTTAAGAGAAAAGTAAAAAAAAAATCTCCCTTGATGTGAATCTCTTCTGGTTTCTTTAGTCTTGTAAGACAGCTGAGGTTGCTCTGGGAAACACTGTTAGACATTGTTTCACCATTTTTTGACATTTCAATGATAACGCCTTTAAACAATTATAGAAATAATTGTTCGTTACAGCCCTACCTGCAAGTTTGCTTTACTTAATGCAACAGTCTTGCCTTGATTACAACACTTTCTTTTGCAACTGACTATGAATACAGCAATGAAAGAAAATGAGCCAGCTTAACAAAAGAGGTAAAAAAGCAATCAATTAGAAACTTTTGAAAGAGATAAATGATCATAAACTGGTTAATTAAGACCACAGTCTGCATTTCAGATGCTTCAGCACTCTCAGGATTTATTGTAACAGACATGAAATATATTACAATGACATTTATAGATTGTGTGACAGCAATTTCTTATGTTATCATCCATAAATACTTCGCGTATAGTCAGTAACTTTCTCCTCTGGGTTGTGAACATGACTTTTCATCTAATAACCTGTGAACTGAGAAAACAAGATGATACACTTCTTCTTTTTTTTTTTTTTTTTTTTTTTAAAAAAAGGGTCATTTTTTCTATTCTGCCAGAAGCATCCTTCAGTCAATAGTCAAAAGTAAGAATTTGACCTTTAATAATGAGACAGGAATGCAACGTGTTCGGGCATAGGCTATAGAAATTGCCAAATAAAGATTTAATGTCAAACCTATTTTGTGCAGCCTCAGGCATTGGTTAGGATTGGTTCCAGCACGCATATCCCTCCGCCTGTGAGAGGTCTTAACACTATTGAGTTATTTCCCCATTGGAAAATAATCTAAAAACAATAGAAAATAGTCGTGAACTGGATTGAAACGACGCATTAAAAGTGTGTTAAGGGTAAAAAAAAATTGGGTGCAAATCATCCTGAAGTTTTATTTTACATTAAATCTCCTCCTTGGTGTAGGTGCATGGGGCTGATATCAGTGCGCTCTGGGTGTGGGAAGTAGATCCGGCTTGGGCAGGTTTGCAAGTCGAGGAGAGAAAAAGTTAGAGGGGGACTGCAGAGGCGCACGGTGCCAGAGTTAGGACCACTGGGATCCTCTGCAAGCGCAACAACAGCCGCCACGCCAAGAAGAAGAAGAAGAAGAAAGTGTTTTTATTATTAATTCTATTTCACTGAGGGGCACATGTGCAGGGGGGGAAGCAGGGCTATGACATCCGAGTAGAGAACCGTAGAGTTTGTCAGTGTTAACGCAGGCGGATCCTTGATTTATTCCCCCGCAAGATGAATAAAGACTTGAACAGCCTGCGACAGCTCTCCGTGGCGCTGCTCTTCTTCGTCCTGTGCGTCGGGGTGCAGCGATCCAACTCAGCGGTAAGTGTTTTCCCAGTCTCTCTCTTTCTTTTCCCATCTCCTTTTCCTTTAATTTGTGCATAGTTATTTTTTTAAAAACTCTACTAACAGCTTTGACCCCATGCAAGATACCCCCCTATACGACAGAGCCCGAGAGACCTGCCGACAGCCGGCGCCGGACACCACCGGCTCTCCCCAACCAAAGCTCCCACTAAAGTTTATAAATAGAGAGGCTGCTTTATAACAAGTGCTTCTTGCTCTAATAATAATCCCGTCGCCGTTTCCGTTTTGTTACAGTCAAGATAATAACCCCCACGCATGTAATTAAGACAATCATACACCTTTTTTTACGGCACTTTTTTTCTTTTTTTTTAACGACGGAGCACCTTCACGAGCTGGTGTGCTTGTGTGCAGTTTCATGGGAGATCGGACCGAGTTTCTTTCCCTTTCTCTCTCCTTGTGCATCACACTTCTTCTTCTCCTTCTTCTTCTCCCTCTTCTTCTTCTTCTTCTTCTTCTTCCATGGAACCCAATTCAACCTGTATCAACACGCCAACCCACGGCGCACTTTTCACCTCGCCTGCATCTATTTTTATTCCTTGTTATCATATTTTGACGATTCAGGTGAAATCTATGTGTGTGTATGTGTGTGTTTGTGTGTTTGTGTGTGTATGTGTGTGTGTGTGTGTGTGTGTGTGGAGGAGCGCTGGCGGGTGCAGTGCGCCGTCACAAGCCCGCTCTCTTCTTCATTAAAATATTAAAACTTAACTGTCAGCGAGTACACAGCACTGCCTGCAACCTGTTACTACTACTATCTAAAAGACATGTGCGTCATAGTTTGGTAAAATCCTAATGAAAGACTTCCTAGAAAGAGAGATGAGAAAGAGAGAGAGAGGAGAGGAAATGTGGATTTATTTGTATTTTTTTGCAGCCTGTAATCCAGGTGTGCTTCTTCTGCAGGTGTGATGCACGTTGACAGCACCTCGTTACTGTCATACTACAAGTATATTCTAGTTATGAAGCTTCAAAGCAATAAAAATCCCATTTTTTTATTGCTTCAAATACTTTCTAACATGATTTTCTGTGCAGCCAGCATCACTTTGGAGTCTCTTCTAGCACTTTCTGTGGCGTTAAAATGAAATTCGCCTTGCACTTGACGTATATAGGAGCAAAGGAGGGGTGTGTGTTTGTGTATTTGTGTGTTTGTGTATGTTTTACCTTTTCCTCTTCAACTCTCGTGCAGCTTTCTAACTTTTTTTTTTTTTTTTTGCATGTTACTACTCATCAAACTCCACCATTGAAAAGCCACCAAAAAATCTGTGGAGGCATCTCAGCCTGACTTCTCATGTAATATTCCAATAGGTTTTCTATATGATGAATATTCAACACCTCATTAATAATTCATGAGGGTGGGATACTTGAGCCCCGCCCCCACACAGCAGGCGTGCCCAATCAGGTCTGCACCCCTTGTTGTAATATCGGTTTTATAATAACAGCACAAGTCTGACTTTTTTTCTTTCTTTTTTTTTTTACATTTATAGCAATAAACACTTTGCTGTTGCATTTATAGTTACCATGGCAACACTGCATCACCTCACAGAGCATGAATGAAGCCTCTAAGGCAGTTAACGTGTTGTAGATTCACTTTTAATGGAGCTCTAGGTTGAGATTTATGTCAGTATGTGAGAGGGGAGTATGTCCATTCAAGGTTTGTTAAGGCTCACTAATCATTGTTAGTGGTTTGGCTTTTTTTCAGCTGGGCAGATTTTGTTATCGAAGGTCATTTTCACACTTGACACATCCAACATATCACTCTTAAAGACTGCAGATGCTCTCGTAGTTGTCTTTTTTACTTGGATATAAACTTTAAAGTGAAACCCTCTCACTCTCAGTCTCTGATTTCTGTAGATGTGGAATAAGATTAAATTCTCCTCCTTCCAAAAGTGATTGAAATAGAAGTTAAAAGTAAAGCGATGCATGGTGGAAAGTTGCAGGTGTGACTTGTCGAGCGGACAGACTGACTGACTGTTTGTTGTTGCTGTGGAGATATAAAGCTACAGGTGAGGGGTGGAGGGGTTTCCTTGGAATGTGGATGGCTCCACCCTCCATCTTTTTTTCTTTTTTGGGGGGGGGGTGGGGTGTGGGGGGTTAGATGACGAAGAGTAGGAGGAGGAGAAAGAGGAGGAGGAGGGTGAGAGGGAAAGGGGCTGCAGAAAGAGGGAGAGTAATGATTGATAGAGTGAAAAAGTAACTTTAAGTTAATAGAAGACCAACATTTTTTAAAAGAATGGCATGTGAGAGTTCATTCTTGACTTTGACAGCTACAGTTTGACTCAAGGTCCACTTACTTAGCTTTCAGTCGCATCTCACAGGCTTCGAAACTGAGTTGAGTTTGCTCGAGCTGAAAAAAGCTAGTAAGTAGACCTTGAGTCGAGATCTTTTCGTCAAATAATGAAAATGATGCTGATGGAAAGGGAAAGTCATTTCTGTCACATGTTCTTTCTCCCTCTCTGTCACACACACACACTTAAAATGCCTTTCCCTCCTTCCCAGTACTCCCCGTTAAGTCTGATCTGCCCCAGTGTGCTCACTGTTGCCCCCTAGTGGAGACTGTGTGCACTACTATCCAATTTGTCTTGTGAGATTCAGCTTGCTGCTTTTCAAACATGCATCTTCAAACATTAAATATAACAGAATTCATTGATATTAAAAGTATTTATATGTTATAAATACTAGATCATGAATTATTATTTGACTATATGTTAAAAAAAAAGTAAAATGTTCTTTATTTTTTGGCTTCTAAAATACCTTAAAGTCTCACTGGATTACCTCAAAGATTAATTTGTCTTTATAGTTCATGTAAAGTTGATATTTTGGAGTTTTTTTTAATAGGTGAATGCTGAGAATGCAAACAGCTGAATCACACAAACAAACATGTGCAAAGGACATTTTATTCCCATTCAGTTTTTAATCATTAACGTATTATAAATGGAGCATCTCATAAATCACTGTTTCATTGCTATTTGGCTGTGTATGTGTCTCTGTGTGTGTGTCTGTGTGTGTGTGTGTGTGTGTGTGTGTGTCTGTGTCTTTGTGGTTGTGTGTGTGTGTGTGTGTGTGTGTGCAGTGGTAATCCTTGCACAGATATGAATCTCTCTCCAGCCAGGTGAGGGAGTTCAGCTGTAATGTATACCTGGAGGTTTTTCTTTGAACCCGTCATGCATGCACGCAAACCACAAACACACACTTAATTTGAGCCATGGTTTCCTGCACACATAGATGCACACACTCACACATTCTCCTCATGGCATCCCCTAACCTTTCAAGTGACCCACATCCCAGGTGGAGTTTGCGAGTGGGGGGAATCTAGTCTGCTGTGATTCCAGGTAGCCATAACATCCTCGTGTTTTGGCGATAAGTCTGTGTCGTTAGCTAACGCGATAGAGCGAGTCAACGAGTGAAAGGAGGTCAAATCTTTCAACATATTTTCTTCGTGTTTGTTCTGTTTGTTTTCATGCTATTCTTGTATTGTCTGCCTTCTTCTCATAACTTAATCCTTCTCTCCTCTCCTTTTTTTCCCCCTTTGCTTTCTCTCTCTCTCTCTCTACCCTCCCGAGTTAAAGAAACGCAGGAGATTAATGTTTAGTCTATCCGAGAAATCCCAAATCTTACAAGTGCAAGTGTGTAACGCTAATCCAACCAATCCTCTCAATATTTATGGAAACTTTAACAAAACAATCTTTGGAAATCCTTCGACATGTCTGCAAAAACAACCGAAAGAAGGTTAAAAGGTGGAAAAATTGAACAGTCACTGCAGTTTTATGAGTCAAAGACAAAAATAAGTGGCAAAGTTTGCTTCTTCAGAACTTATCTTCTCAGGCATGCCATATATACTCCTCTCAAACAGGAAGTATCCCCATTATAATACCCAAAAACGAGAGAGATTTGATTTATTTAGCTCAATAGCAGCTCTACACTGAATGGCAGGAAGTGTGACAGTTACCTTACAGGGACAATTTAGGGCAAAAAGTGTAAAGTTCTCATTAAACAACACCATTTTCATAGCTAACATTCATCATTTTTTAATCACAGCAATGCATCTTTTCATATTATAAAGTAATAATCACAAAAAAAACCCTCTTTTTCTCTCCTTCTCGCTGTCTCAAACTTAACATACTGACATTTTTCGTAGCATACCTCTATCCTCTTCACCTTCTGTGTCACTCCCCCCTCCCGATCTGTGTTTTTTTTCTCCCCCCCCCTATCTCTCATTTTCTTTCCCTCCTTCCTCTGCCTTTGTGTCTGTCCTCGGAGGCAAATTCCATCTTTATCTCACCTGCTTGGAGGAGAAGGGCTCCTTAAAAACATGCAGGAAACCGCTCCGGAGAGCCTCACATGTTATGTTATAGTTATACTTCCACACATATAACATTGCTTAGTGTGTACATGTGTGTCTCTTAATGTGTGTGTGTGTGTGTGTGTGTGTGTGTGTGTGTTTTCTGGTAGAAGTTGCACTGTAGTGTCAATGAGCTGGAGATGCTATCAGGATTAACAGGTGGACAAAAGTCAATGAGAGCTAACGCCAAATGTTTAGACAGCTAATTACCCCCAATCCAGTACATACACCCTCCTCCTCCTCCCTCCTTCTCCTCATTTACTTTCTCACTCACTCTCTTTATTTACAGCTGGAAGAAGCAGTGCTGCAGTAGAAGAAGGAGTAGAGACAGTATAGTGAAGTAGTGGAGTAGTAGAAGTACTCATTTGTCCATTTTACTCCAATTTTGGGTTAAATATCTTGCTTAAGGTCTACTTTGACACATGGTCCACCTTCTATCTGAACTACAGGTACTCACATAGTTGCAGTAATAGTTATAGCAACAGTCATGATAGTATAAATACCAGTAGCTGTCTCATCAGTAAGTGTGGTAGCAGCTTTTGCAAAGGTTGCAAGCTTAAGTAGGTATTGCAGTTGCAGTAGTAGTAGTAGAAGTACTTTCAGAGGCTGTAGTACCTGTAGATGTAGAAGTAGGTCAGCAACCATAGTGGTTTTACTAGCAGCAGTAGCAAGAGTTGCAGTACTAATGGTAAAGTTAGAAGAACTAGCAATGGTTACAGCAGTGTAGTAGTAGTTTTAGTAGCAGCAATTGTTGTAGTGCTAGCAGTACCATCAGTATAGTCCCAGACTATTAGGAGTAGGCTACTAATGGCTACAGTAGTATTTCAAGCACCAGTTGTAGTAGCATTAGTAGCAATAGTTTCAATGGCAGAGAAGTATTTAGTTGTAGTATTAGTGGAAGCAGTAACAGTATAGTACTAGGCTAGTACTATACTGTAATACACAGTGTCAATACACCTAGGCTACTAACCTAGTACTATACTGTTACTGCTTCTACTAATACCACAACTAAATACTTCTCTGCCATTGAAACTATTGCTACTACAAGCCACTACTGTTGCTATTTTACTTTTAGTCCTAGTACCCCAGTATTAGTACTCCTAGTAGTACCTATAACTTAAACTACCACTATTACCGCTGCTATTACAGCTAATGTAATAGCAGCGGTTTTAGTTGTAAGTACTAGATGGACTGCTAGCACTGGGGTACTAGGACAAAAAGTAAAATAACCATGTAGTAGTTGGTAGTAGTAGAGAAGTTGTCAGAGCAGTGATAACATCAGTAAGAGTTGCCGTAGCAGTACTAGTAGAGTTAACAATGGCTAATGGCTACAGCAGTGGTATTTTTCAGTACAATTTGTAGTAGCAGTATCAATAGTTTCAGTATTTAGTAGTAGTAACAGCAGAAGCAGCAACAGTATAGTACTAGCAGTACAGCTTTGGTGCCATCTGTAGTAGCATTAGCATTGTTTCAACTGTAAGCATGTGACTATAGGAGCAGCAACGATGGTACAATAGCGATAGTAGTGGTGGTAGTAGAAGTAGAAGCAGTAGTTGTAGTACAATGAGAAGCAGGAGTTGGTAGAGCAGCAATAGTTGCAGAGATAGTTTTTTGTAGTAGCTAATGGTGACATCAGTGATTGTGATAGCTTCAATAGATGCAGTAGTAATACACCTTTTACTCTGCTATACTGCTCAGTCCTCTTCCTCCTCTGCTAGTGCTAATCTCATTTAATTTCCTTCTTCCACCTTCTCTTTGCACAGGGTATCTTTTTCTGTCACTTAACCTCAAACCCCCTCATCACTCCCTCCTCACAGTCCTCCATTCAGTGTTAACAGCAGGGTAAACATAGTGTGTTTGTTAGAGACTTCTTTATTTACTCCATCCCTTGCTGTTTGATTTGAGGCTTTAAAAGGTCAACCATATCTCTTTACGTCTGTCTGCTCCTTCTATCTATCTATCTCATCATATTTTCTCTCTCTGCCTTTTCGCTGATCATTAACCGGACCACCATGAAGTCTACACCTATTTTTACTTGGCCTGTAGTTATGTTATTTGTGGCCCACCACATGACAAAAGCAGTGAGCTTTAGCCAGTCTTTGCACTACATGTAGGAGATTTAAGTTTCTTGAAATCTCTTACAAAAGTCAGAAATCCCTGATCTGGTTGAACTGCGGCCCCTTAAAGGTTTGACCGACCTTCCTTTGAAGACCGGTGAGACTATCCAGATTAAATGTGGATTTGTGCTGAGTTAGGTTAAAGATTAAGGTCAGTAAGACTTTACTGGAATCTTTGACTTTTGATGATATGTAACACAAAAAGACCCTTCAGATCACATTTTTCTTCTTTGTTTCCCATCACTTCTTTCTTTTTAAGTTGTTTTCATGCTTTTAGCGATAGTGGAGAGGTGATAGGAAATGTGGGAATGTGAGGTGAAACAAGGGTCTTAGGCCACACTCGAAATGAAGCATTATGGATCCTTTAAAGGAGGCAAATATCAGAGCTTATATCAGTTGGTCTACAACTTGCTGTTTTTCATTATAAATCTATCGAATACATTTCTTTTGGATTAAATAATAGTAAATAATGAAACATGTCCATCACAGTTTCCCAGAGTTCAAGGGGAAACCTTCAAAATGTTAATTTTGTTGGACCAACTGTTCATACCACAAAGATATTTAATTTACACTGATATCAAACAGAGAAATGCATCAGAAACCAGCAAAACTTTGGCATTTTATCTTAAAAAATGACATTTATTTTGTATCTTGACTAATTTAGATCAAAGACTGGCTTGTTGATTGACTGATTGATTGATTGGCTATTAGCAAATATGGAGTGTGATTTCTTTTCAGTAGAGCTTTAACGATTAGTCGATCATCAAATAACTTATCTGCAGCTATTTTAACAGCAGAGTAATTGTTTTAGTCATTTTTAATGCAAAAATACCAAATGTCTGCTGGTTGCAGCTTCTCAAATGTGAGGAATGAGGATTTGATGCTTTTTTTTGTCCTGCATGATGGTAAATTGGATTTCTTTTGATAAGAATGGGCATTTTTCATTATATAAGCAATAATAAGCAATAATTAAGAAATCATCAGCAGATTAATTGATCATTGAATTTGCTGGTTATTTTCGGTCAATGGAAAGTGAAGAGTCAGACCTCACCATTTATCTGTTTCGGCATGTCAACGCCACATCTGAAGCATAAAAGCATAATTAAATGATTAAAAGCTTTTATTAACTGGGAAGCTCTTTTTTCCACAATGGAAAATGTTGTACAGCACTTTGTCAAATATGCTCAAGCTGAAGCAACAGCTGCAGCCATAAGGGCCTTTGTATCTCAGTCTGTATCTGTTTCGTCTTGTTCAAGAGTTTTTTTTTTCTTTACATGAGACAAATGGAAACACTGTAGAGGTATGAAACTCTTTCCATGTCCATGCCTGTTGATAGTAGGGGAGAGCGGGGTCATTTGTCACCAGTGTTGGGATTGTACTGTACTGTAATTCCTCTACTTTTTGCGAGTAACTAGTAAGATAACCCTTTCATGCATCAATTATAATCACCTCAGCCAGGACTTGTTTCCTAATTTGTTTATTTAACCTTTTTTCATCAAATTGCATGACATCACATCACAATAACCAGCAAAGTTACTGCAGATAAGTGTAACTATGCATCAACATCAATCGAAATCCATCAAAATCAATCCATACATATATATAATAAACAGCTTTTGAGTAGCTTTCCACTGTAGTGATCTCTATGCATGAAAGGGTTAAACTTACTGAAATTTAAAAGGGCTCATTACTCTTAACTTTTGTCTTATATAAAAAAGAGTCGACAATGCAAACAAACACACACACACACACACAACACCAACTCAACATCTTACCTTGGCATGTTAAACATCCACCTCATCTCTGGAGTTAAAACCTTATATATATTGTTAAAAAGTTGTTCCTGAACTCATGCTCCAAATTTAAACTTTTGATTTCCTGGTTTGAGTTGAGGTTCTGCGATAAAACACGGAGTGGACTCTGAGTTGTCTTTCTTTTATGTTTGTGAAACTGGAATGAACTGAACTGATTTGGGTTTGTGGGGTAAAACTAAACGGATTCTTTACCAAGTGGATTGAACTCTGAGATTTTACATTTGTTGCATTAAAAGTTACACAAAATTTACTTTCCTTACCAATTTATTAATTTTATAAGCAGTAATTGGTACAATAATTAAATTTCTTTTTGAGAGAAGTAACTAGAAACTGTAACTAAACCTTACTCAACACTGGTTGTCACACTCATTAGATAATGCTCCCTAGAGGGCGCTGTTAAAAAAAATGTTGGTACTTAGATGTTCAGGATTGGGGTCAGAGGTTACCTAGAAGATCATTTCAGGAGTAAGACGCTAAATATTGAGGTGAGAAGGCTTTTAGTGGGGTTTTTTACATAACGTAAATATCCAGCTCTCCAGTGTTTTTCTTTGAGGCTTGAATTTATATTAAAACAATTATTCCAATTAAAAGTATGAGTAGTTTTATCTTATAGATGTATACCTAAGAAAAAAACAATCTAAACTAATACAGGTACAGGAATACTTTTTAAAAATCCCGGTTTTGGATGTTTATCAAAGTCTCTTCAGGGTTGGTTGTTACATGAAATTCAACTTTTTAAGTTATTTTTAAGATTGCCTCCATTTTTTATTTAATTAGTCACCATTAAAATAACACAGGGATAACCAACAACCATAATGAGTGACTACCAACCCCACGCTGAAGATGGTTTAGGCCTCCATTACACATTAACACATCTATTAAGGATGCTGTCTTTGATTAATTCAAATGAAAACTAAAACATGTGACTAACAACCCTCTCCTCCCCTATATCGGCCAGTGGAAAGAAGTTTTCAGATTGAGTCGTCAACCTTGTGTTCAGCTCATGATAATGATTCAGAACTGCAATTTCTGCTATTTCATAATGTGTTTTAGTGGTTGTTTTTAGTATTTTTGGCTGACTATTATGTTGTGTTCATGTGCTGATGAGAAAATCAGACATCCGTGACTTCATCAAAGCCCACCAGCCTCTGTAGATTCATATGGTGTTTGTAAGAGAATCCAAACCATCATGGAGGTGGCAGAAAAACTGTTCATGCTGATTGAAGTTTACTTTTCTTTAGACTTTTACACCAACCTGAGCTGCATATAGTTTTAAATTTAAAAGAGGTTAAACTTATGGTGTGTTTGTGTGGCTGCAGTCCAGCAGGCTACCTGACAAGTCCACCTACACAGCACAGTCACAAGACATGCTGTCCTCCCTCCCTCCCTCGCTTTCTTTCTTTCCTCCTCTGTTTTCCTGACCTCCTTTTGAGAAAGAACATCATCCTTTCCTTTCTTTTTTTTTTTTTTTTTTTTTTTACACTTCCCATTTTTCTTGGGAATTTACAACCCAAGAGAAACCTCAGAGTGTTTCTTCAGGACAAAGTGAAATGAGAGAGATAGATAGATGGATGAGAAAACAATGAATGAAGCTCAACAGAAAGAGCGAATTAATAAAGAAAAGATTGAGGACTATAAGTTTGAAATACATTACATGTGTCTATTCTACACAGACGCTTTTTGTTTTGCATTCTTTCTTTCCGAAGAAGAGACGAGAGGAGGAGAGGAGCTTTTTAATCTGTCTGAAATCAGTTTGTGACCTTGATCTACAGATGTCTCCCTCCTTTCTCGTCTCATACAGTCTTCATTGTAGTTTAATTGAATATAGAGTATTCATGTCTTGTGTTTTACAGCTTTGCAGCAAAGTTAAACGTATTAACTAATATTTATCGATGCCATCCGACCTGAGCTGATACACCTCGTCTGCACATCACTCAACGCTGTTTTATTACTATCTTGTCTCCCACTGATGCATCTCTGCTCTCCTCTAACGCAGTGTTGTGTCTCTCCTTTCTTTATCTCTGCTCTTCTTGACTGTGAATTTGGAAACTGAATGAAAAGCACAAACCGAACTGGCCTTGTGTCTACTAGTCAGCTAGTTTGTCTTCGTATTAAAAGACTTTTCTTACCAAATATCCAGATTTGGAAAACTTATTCTAAGGAAGATATTTTTGATATTTTCTCGTAATGAGTAGATCCCAAATTATTTGTTTTTTATAAGCAACGTTTCTTTTATTAATATATATCAGGTCACAAAACCTTTTATTGTCATTTTGCACAATTATCTCTTTAAAATCAACTTTTCTTGTTGTAGCATGATAAGTGGATCTCAGAGCTATAACTTAAATAACTTATTTGAACCATATAAACTAGTTATTTTCACTTTTTATAGTGGATCGTTTTCATGAATGAATGAATTAAACTTCTACTGCCCAAACTTTATTACACAAACATCCAAGTATCAACATAATTAAAGGAGCATCATTTGGGTAATCGGTGAGAACATAAAGTAGAAGTTTAGAGTTCAGTATCATGTCATCAAAGCTTGTAAAGCAGCTAAACACTGTGTGGGAGAAAGGATGTGATTCTTATTTTAGTACTCATCCTGGGCATGTTGTACCTTCGCCCATGTTTTAACAACATATTTCAAGTGACTTCCCCTGCAGGGTTCAATAAAGTCTGATTTCAAAAGTTTAAATTCATGGCGAGCACATAGAAACTTTCCACTTTCAGCAGATGAATGTGATAAAAGCTTAAACATCCGACTGAAGGAACATTTTTGACTGAAATTGCACATTTCCCTCTTTGAAGATTGTTCCCATTCTCCATCTTCTACCTTCCTCTCTTCTCTGGCTTCGGTCTTTCGACTCCCCTTTATCTGTCCATCCATCTCACATGAGTCCGCCACCAACCTCACGTTAAGCGGAGAGAGACAGATGGCGAGAAACGATAATAAATAAACCAAACACACACACACACACACACACACACAGAAACTCACTAACAGACACAACACCTCAGCATGCTTAACGTTTATTCTTCTACCTTCCTATAGACGAACAAATGAAGTCATCATACTTCAGAGAGACAGAAAGGTGTTTTGACTTCCTTCGCTTCATGCAACCCAACACACACACACACACACACACACACACATGTCTTGCTGTGGTTATAAAGACTTCAGGTAGCGTGGGAGTCCATCTGGTTCTCTCTTCCTCTTTGTTTTCCTCAACTTGTTCTCTCGCTCTCTCGTCCAATCTGGGCACCTGTTTCTTCTATCACTCGGCTGAAGAGGAAACAGGGCTTCCCTAACAGCCACATGGGAGAAGAAGTGGGCAACTTTATGAGTGTGTGTGTGTGTGTGACCGACTATTACTTCTTAACACACTCAGCAGTATAAAGTTACCACATTAGCTTTTATATACTTGGCTAAGCGGCCATTTCAAAGAACAGAACAAGCTAGATGAAAATATTGGACCCACTGGTCTGTTTCCTCTCTTATTCTTTGCCTGAAATGATCTACTGGATGTTTACATTTTCCTGGCAAGGACCTCTTGTGGCCGGGCGAGTTATAACTTGCATCTCTCAGGAGCAAAAGACTCAAAGATACTTCTTTGTCCATTCTTAATCAAAACTTCATCCTGCGTTAACTGACATTTGGCCACTTAAAAGACACATATGATGTTATAAAGTAGATAAAGTGAACATTTTGGCATTCTTTCTTTCATTTGGAGGATTGTTGGCTCTCCTTTTAGCTCTCTTTTGGTCTCCACCAGCTCCTGAGGGGAATATCTGTCTCTTTAGCCGTTAAATGCTCCTCTACTGTATGTTCACCTGCTAATCGCCAACAGTGTCTGTTTGCCATTTATTGTCGAGCATGTGGTGTACAGTAATGTTTTTTCAGACCTTATTCATCAAGAAACAGCTGTGAAACACTCATGAGAGCAAGTTAGCTCCAACCAAAGCGGTAAAGCTTTGGGCAGTTAGACCAAAACAATGATTTGAAAGCTCAGAGCTGAGAACGAGTGGGCGATAATTTGGGAGTTCATTGCGTACAAGTGAAAATTTGCACAATACTCGTAGTGTTTGGATCCGGTGTTAGTGTAAAAATAGTAATCAGTGCAGCTTTATACGCAGTGGTAAAAGGTCACAATACGAGGACTTTAGTTTGTCTGAATCTTTATCCCAAATTTTAGCCACTTTTTTTTCTTCGTATCCTTCTTTCTTTCCCTTCTCCCTACTTCCCTCCACATCAGACCGAACTCGGGTCAAATCCTAATAACTTGTGCTGTACATACAGTAGGCACAAATACTGTTTGTACTTTACACTTCAGTGTGTGTGTGTGTGTGTGTGTGTGTGTGTGTGTGTGTGTGTGTGTCGCTCAGGTGGAGCCTGCTCTTAGTTAATCCCAGGTCAGTGTGCCGGCTGGTATGCAACTAAGCCTTTAGCATGCAGTCAGAGGATAATGTTCAGCAGCACCGAGCAACGTGCATATGTGTGTGTGTGTGTGTGTGTGTGTGCACGTCTTTCTACCTTTGAGAAAACCAATTTAGGGTTGAACAGGACATTTTTGTGTTGTGAGGACATTTTGGCCAGTCTTCACAACTTCAAAGTCCAATTTAAAGGTTAGGACTCTGTTTTAAGGTGAATGTTAGAATTGGGTTTAGGTTGAGTTTAAGGGTAACTGTTGGGTTTAGACATTTAGTTGTGATGGGGAATGCATAATATAGATGGGTGTCCTCACAAGGATGCGTGTGTGTGTGTGTGTGTGTGTAGTCCCTGCTGGAGCGTTGTTCACATTGCTGAGTGACACAGAGGGAGGCAGAAGACTAAGTCATCCAATTCATGGCTTGTTTATGCATTTATTTAGTTATCTGGTTCACCTCTCGTCACCGTTTACTTTTAATAACTTACTTTGGGATGATAACAGCACTGAGCACTGTGTTATTAATTTATTTCTGAAGTACTTGCAGGTGTCGCTTTCCCTTTTTTTTTCAACTTTGTGGCCTTCTTTGTACAAATAGCTGACAAATGAAAGTGAAAGCCACCATAGAAGCCAAGATCCTCCAAAACTCTGGGACTCTACTGAAGGGATGAACACCATTCCTCCAAAAGATGTTCCCTCATTTGGTCTATTGATGATAATGAAGGTGGTGGTGACTAACTCTCCAAATCTTCCATACTGTAGGTGTCCAGTTGGGTTGAGATCTGGTGACTGTGAGGTATACATCACATCATTTTTATGCACAGTGCAGTGTGTGTGTTTTCTTTAATTTAAATTCTGAAGATAAAGACATACCTTAGCTTCCTTGTATGTGTGTGTGTGTGTGTGTGTGTCTGTGTGTGTGTGTGTGTGTGTGTGTGTGTGTCTGTGTGTGTGTTGTGCGTGTCAACACTGAATGCATGGCATTCCTCGCCTCCTCTGGACAAACAGACCCCCGCCGGGTCAGAACAACGGGAAATATCAGACATCTGTCACAGCACTGAAAGAGCGAAGAAGGAGAAGAAGAACAAGAAGGAGAAGAGAGTGGGGGGTGGAAACGAAGAGGGAAATTAGAGACAAGGGATGAAAATTAGGAAGAGAGATGATGAGAAAGAGAGAGAGAGAGAGAGAGAGAGAGAGAGAGAGAGAGAGAGAGAGAGAGAGAGAGAGAGAGAGAGAGAGAGAGAGGGAGAGAGAGGGAGAGAGAGAGAGAGAGAGAGAGAGAGAGAGAGAGAGAGAGAGAGAGAGAGAGAGAGGAGGGACGCATACATACATACATTATTACCAGTTTCTTTTTCAGTTTTTAGGTTTCTCATGTATTACACAAATAAGGAAGATTAAATGTTAATGTTGTTCTTAATGGTTTGAGAACAACTTCTATGGCTGAAACATCTCTCAAAAAAGTTATTGAAGTATTAAATGCATAACTGCAAAGCTTGAAATAATGCAAGTTGTATTTTTTTTATTCACCAGTAAATAAAATGTATTAAATGTTCTTTCACCATCTTAAAGTCTGCTAAAATGTTAGAGAACTAGACTGAAGAGCCGTCAGAGTTGTTTGGCACGAACAGCAAATGTTTAGTCTGCTGTGTCTTCACGTTGAAGTCATCCACGTTTCCTCTGCAAATGTTTCACTTACCCCCCAAAAGTTTAGTGCAAAATCAACAAGAGAGAGCTAAACAGCTGAATTGCTCAGTTACATTTAATGTTTCAGCTGCAACACTGCCATGAAGTTTGCTCTCATTAGAGGCTTTTTAAAGTGAGGATATTTAAGAGAAATGTAGGCAGGGCAAGAACCTGCTGTGACCTGCCTCTCCTCAAGATCAGATCAGACGCTAGAAGATGGGAGAAGCAAGAGGGAGCTTGTCCCACTCTGAATGAAATTAATCAAACCACAGCAAGAAAGCACAGTCAGCAGCTTAGATGTAAATGTACCTTATTCATAAAGCACACTGAATCAGAGCTGACACGTGCAAGACATCAGTCAGGTCACACCAAGATATAGTTGCATTTTTATTAAAGGAACCTTTTTTTTATTGTAGATTAGGGTGGTTATCTTGTTTGCAGCTGTGTTTTTATGTATGTGCATGTAGGTCAGGTAGACATATGTAAACAACTAGACTTATCACCATCAGATTATATTGACAGTTTTAGCATCTAAACTGTGGGTCATGCAAATAACATCAACAGTAAAGTTTTATGATTGTTAATAATGTATTTTTTTGCTCAAATTCTCATTCATAAATATCAAAATTCATATTCAATCTTTGCTGTCACTGAGATGCTTCTCATCCTTCACCTGCATGCTTGTTTCTCATCGCACTGCCCTCATGTGGTGAAAGTGTGGAACTACAGGTGAAACGGTAAATGCATGGATGGTGGGTACAGATTTATGACCAAAAGTATGAGGACATTCCTGTATCTGGGAATGTTCTTCATGGTTTGAAAGTCTTATCTGAGGAAAATCTTAATGTTCCAGCATACAATTATATTTTTTGACAATAGTGTGCTTTTAACTTTCTGGCAGCAGTTTGTTTAAGGCCCCTTCCTGTTCCAACATGCCCCTATACACACAAAGCCAGATCCATAAAGAAATGGCTTTTGTGTGGAAGAACTGATCTGCTTGCACTGAAATAAAGGTTTTAAAAGGTCTTAAATTGCTTTTCATTGACAGTAATATTAATAGTAACTCATTTCTTTGTATGTGATTGGTATACAGTGGCTGTCAAGAGATGTTATGCATCTGTAAACCACAAGTAAGACTGGTGGATTGTGCTACAGGAAGCTGTTTAATCCATGTTTTGATCATACCTGTAGCAAACACTTTCCTGTCTGCTTGCTACTCATGATACTCATGATCAATTTGAGCACTAAAATACAATTCATCCATTAATTTCAAGCCACTTATCTGAGATCAGGTGATTGCTTTTACTGAGTTTCTAGGAATCATTGGTCTCTACAGTGAGCAAGTAGACATAAATGTGACCTGCATGTCAATAAATTCAGGCTTTATTGTCCTGACCATGAAAAAAGTTATTAAACATTGTCATATCAAGAGGTTTCGTAAACAAGTACAGTTCGGTGTCAACATATTTATTCCTCAGTTGTGACCTGCAACCAGTTTAGATGAACAGAGTCTCCCTTCAACTTTCCACTGAATTCAGAATGAAATTCCAGCATAAAACAGGTGGTTTGATATGACAGCTGTTAATCCCACTTTGCATCCCAAACACGCTTGCTTATCAGCTGAGCTCCAAATAAAATAAAATAAAACTTTCACAGCACTGAGAGCAGAGCAGTCATGTGTTTTGCCTCCCATCTGTCCCACAATCTCTCAGATACAGTATCAGGACGTGCTGTACTATCTTGTTTTGTCTACAGCCAGCGCTCCTGGGTAAATAGTCAAGGCGAAGCTCATCCAAACAGTGATACACCTCCGGGATGAAGGTTTATATGTTCGATTAAGAGCAGTATGCTGTTTACTTGGAGGTTTATACAGATGTCTAAACACTGCCTCTTTAGAGGGAGGAATCTTCCAATATGTTTAAAATGTAAATAGGGTCATTTTTTCCCCCTGCAATCTGTTTGGGAAGACAAGGTTTTTCTTGGCTTGGGGTTGAAAAAAAATCCCTCGATAGCTACTTGCATCCACGTGGCTGGAAAAATTTCTAGTTATTATATGAGCTGAGCAGACACAGATTGAGATGAATCCTCTCATGGAGGTTCTTGATCTAAACCCTGGGTAAATAGTAGGTAAACATTAAAGGAGTTCATAAACCCTTGAATCATCTGTTGTACTAGAGCGTCTCACGTCAAGACTGCAGCACTGAAACTTTAAAAACTTGATGTTTTTTGTCTGATTTCATGAACTTCAGTCAAAATGAAGAGCAATTTTGACTGCGTGGCTTTGTCTAATGTTTGGTAGTTACAGTTGTGTTGTCTGTTCTTTGAACCAGAACACCAAATCCCACAATCCAGATCTTATCTGTGCGATTTTTAAGCATATTTAGAAAGTGACCCTCTTTCCCTCCCTCTCCTTTCTCTATCAGTATTTCCTTGTCTCTTCCTTTCTTGTCCTCTTTGGTCTCTCTCTCCCTTTTCACCTTTGTACTCCTGTCTTGCCATTCCTGCTCCCTCCTGTTCCCTCCTTCTACCTGCCTCTCAAGTCTATCCCCCCAGGCTACACATATCCAGGTATTCAGCTGGCAAGTCGCCGCTCCCCCTCTCTAATTTCTTGTTGCCCGTAGCTACGATGCACCGTGCCAAGTGGTGATGTATGTGGAGCATTGCAGAGGGGAGGTGGAGGGGCATGTTTGAACCTGTGCGAGGCAGGGCCGGGTGTGGCCAGGCTGGGCTAGGCTGGGTTGTCATATCTGCCAGTAGAAGAAGTTAAAACGCCTCCCCCTGGTTACAAGATCCACGTGAGGACATTTTCTGGAACAAGTACTGACAGAAACGATTGATATAACAGTGAATATTTGCATATTCAGGGTTGCTCTTGCAGATTGTAGATTATAGATTCATAAACAGTTGATACAAGCCTCAAATTGAACTGTGCAATGCATTTTAAATGATATGGGCACCTTGTAAAACTCCATTGAAGCTCAAAAAGTCAGTGCAATGAGAGTTTAAAGTTGCTTGTATTTACAGTATGCACAACAAACAAAGGTTTTATATTTGCTTAGAAAGTCAGTGCTTTCTTTTTTGCCCCTCCTTGCAGCAGTTTGTCAAATAACATCCAAACTTTTTTCCAACTTTATGGCTTTTGCAGACATGTTTTACTGTATCGACTAAGGAGAAAGTAACCACAAGTCAAATTCGCATGGATTAAGTCTTAAGATACCTCTTTGCAGATGTATAAACACACTCCTGTGAAATGAAAACTATTTTGGACAGCAGGTGAGATATGATGCTCTTCTCACCCCTGAGTTTTCTTACCATACACAAGCAGGGTATTAGTGACGCACACACCTCTCACCTCTTGGGGCCCCGTGTTTAGATAGAATCCCATCTGGATGCTCATGTTTTATGTGTGTGCGTGTGAGTGTTTTTGTTACTTTCATTTGACAAACATATTCACTGTAGTACCCATAAATCGCCAGCAGGGCCTCTAGGCTCTGGGGGAAGATATGTTGAATCCCTGCAGTGGCAAGACCCATTAACCTCCACCTCATTATAGAACAACTTCAAACCCATATAGCTCCATGTTTTCTTTATGGTTCGGTGCATGTTGAAGAAAAATGCAACGCAACAAAGAGAGCGAGGTGTGTTTTCACAGATGTATGGAAGGAGAGAGAGAGTTTAAGGAAGGGAGTTTGTGTGTTTATGTGTCCCCAGCGCTTCGTCGGGAGCCAAGTGATCTCTGCAGGTTGCATTTAAACTAGTTTTAGCTTTAACATGTGTTGTTGTGATAATGCTAGAAGAGCTTTTTTATCATCTCTGACCTTTGATCTCTGGCATTTACATTAGTTAAGACTCATTACTACTTAATTTGCTTGATAAATTCTTCGAGATCCTCTTAAGTGCCACATATCTGTGTCAAATAGATAAAGAAAAATGTTTTGCAGTTTTCATTAGAAACTATAAAATCAGGTTAAGTCACATGATTTTGTAGTTTTGGAGGGAGAGCCTTCAAAACTTTAAAGTGCTCTCCCTGCAGGTATCTCTCAGCGGGAGATCACAGGGGTCAACATTCATTAGACCAAATGAAAAGAGAAGAAAAAGGGGGAAAGAAAATTGCGTTGAGAAGAAAAGAGAATTCCTGGGAATATCAATGGAATTCCTGGAGAAGCAGCGTGCCATGTGTGTGACATGAGTGTGAGACGTGGAGTGTGTCAGTCGGGGGGTCTTCCTCTTCCAGAGAGCCAGCGAGTCAAAACACACATAGGCCAGATCTTTTTTGTGTGTGTGTGTGTGTGCGGAAGTGAAAATATTTAGGTTAGTCGTCGCTCTCGGGGCGTCAGCACCTTGAAGTAGTCAAAGTCCAGCCGCGATGAAAGGGATCAACGGTTTGACGCAGCGGCTCGGAGCCTGGAGTGCCACTCTCCAGAACAGGACAAACACACACACACCCACACTGAAACACACAGATATTCAACACATGGACCAGGACTCACACACAGAGATGTGGATGCTGAGCTGTGAAACTACATTTTACACATTTACGTAATTTTACATAGACATCTAGATCTTTGAGTATCTCTAGATTTTAACCATTAATCCAAATTTAAACATAATATTGATTTCATTGTATTTATTTATTCATTGGTTCATTTAACAAGGAGATTGCACAATAATACATATTTCTGTAAGTGCACCAGAGTTAGCCCAGAAGCCATTTTTCATTACTATTAAAAGATGGTTTGCATGAGTAACATTTGTAAAAAAAAAAAAAAAAAAAAAAAGGATAAACAGACCTTTTTTTTAATTTACAATCAAATACAAAACACTTAATTTGCTGATTCTGCATCAACAAGTCAGAAACCTCATTCATACCTGGTGACTTTATGCCCCAGGGACAGATTAGCTTTACAGATTGTTATCTGATTTCAAGCCATATGATGCAAAGGTGTTAAACCACAAACCACAGATGTAATCGTGGTGGTTTTTGAGAAACCACATAGCAGCACAATTTGCCTCCTGTTTTAATAGCAGATCACAGTGACTATATTCTATATTCTTGGTTGCTTTTAACCAAATCGCTCAATGGTTTCTGTCCCATGCTATGAAGAAACCACCTCCTATCTTCTATCTTCTGTCATTTTGTGGTAGTTGAGATGACCTGTCCACAAGTCGACATTATACAGAAGCTTTATTAGATCGACTTTGGCCTTGACCCCATCTATTATAAGGATAGATAGGGGTAGAGCTCTGTAAATAGCAACCAATCAGTGATTCCCCCTATAGGTATTCATAGATGGGGCCTTGATGGCAGAGATAGAGAGAACAGGTAAGGTCATTGGATGAAGCCCACACACAGAGCCAAGTGAACTAACTGGATAATAGTTGAGAGTTGGAGCTCGCTGTGATGATGGTTGTTATCTTCCTGCTCCAACTTGAGCTAAAACACATGTTGCAAAGTGTACATGAAAGAGTAGAAATTATAACAGGACTTTAGTGTGTGTGGGTAAATGCATGCAAGCATTAAGGTGTGTGGTCAGAAATATATTACGGATTAGTCCTTTAAGTGTTATCAGAATACTAAATCAGGCAATGCAGCTGTAGAAGAACCAACACTACATGCATATATATGTGTGTGTGTGTGTTTGTGTGTGTGTGTGTGTGTGTGCAGCGTGCCAGTCTAATTCGAACATGTTGGCGCTAGTCTTCGATTGCGGTTAGTAACTGCTGAGCTGCTGATCAGCAGAAGTTATTAGTTGTGGTGCTGTGGTCAAATCGGGGGGTTTCACAATCTCTGTGTGTGTGTGTGTGTTTGTGTGTGTGTGTGTGTTTGTGTGTTAATGATCTTTAAAGAGGGAAATATGATACTGTCTTAGCTTGTCTTTGCAGCTGTGTGTACTAGAGTATTTGTGCTCGCTACAGTATGAAGGTGTTTGTTTTAACGCTGCATGAATGCATACTTTATGTGTGTGTCTTTGTATGTATCTGTGTGTGTGTGTGTGTGTGTGTGTGTGTGTGTGTGTGTGTGTTATCCAGGGCAGGGCAGTGTGTATAGGTGTCTAATCATCAGTCTTTGATGAGCGGGGGAATTCCAGTCTCGCCAGTCTAATCCCCGGGTGCATGCCTTCCGCTCAATCCCCCTCCTCCTCATCCCCCTCCTCTACCTCCTCCTCCTCTACCTCCTCCTCCCACACCCGTCCTCACCTTGGTTGATTCACCTCTCCATCACTCCTTATAGACCTCTCTCTTTTTCTCCATTAATCGATTAGTTGTTTGGTCCATAAAATGTCAGAAAATGGTGACGAATGTAAATTCACTGACTCAAAAAGATGAATCAATTATCAAAATAGTTGCCAATTAAGTCAATAATTGGCAAATTTCTGAACATTTACTTTATTTCAGCCTTCTATAGCTAGTTTTTGTTAGCGCTTTCCAAAAAGCACTTAGCAGAAATAAATCGTATCGTAACTGTATTTTTTGTGCCAGAGTTAATTGGAGACATATTTCAGAACTATTGTTGTATATTGACATGGACAATGCTAATTAATCAATTGCAAAAATAAAAGAGCTGTAAATTTGCTAGAGTTAGCCTAAAAAGCTAACTTTCTGTTTTCCCTGACCAGATGTTAAAGAGGCAACCTAAAATTTGAATAAAATGACGTCTTGTATAATAGATACAGTATGTTGTATAACTGTGCCATAAGCTGAACCATGTGCAATATAAAACATAAATATTAGCTTAGTTTAGAGTTAGCTTCAGAGCTAATTTGTGGCTGTTAACTAGCTAACTAGCTGCAAAGTAGCTAAAGTTTTGCTAAAGCTACAACATCGAATATCTGATATCTGATGAGATGTACTGTAGTGTCTCCTCTACAGTCTGCTGAAGAGGCTAAATAAAAATGTTGCAGTACTTAAATTCAACAACAAAACCATCTTGTACTTATACACTTTTTTTGTGAAATTTTGGGGTTATATGTGAGCTAACCAAGCGATGGCTGTCAGGTTGAAAACAAGCAAGAGTGTCACTTGTCAAGTCTGGTGTTAGTGCAGCTTAAGATCATGTATTCAACCCCCATGTGAATATACATTTATGATACTTTTTGCACGTTTACTGGCTCATTTCAGCCCCAAATTGTGCACATTGAACATTCACCACTCATGCCAGAGCTGCACCCCTGCAGTCATGACTCTGGCTGTTATTACCTGTCCTGTACAGACCTCCAGCGGTGCTGCTGAGCGAGCGGGCCGGCCGAGGCTTGTCAGCTCTGGCTTGCAAGGGCCTCAGAGTACGAGCCTTCCCTTTTACCTCCCCTCAGGCTGGGGTTGGCGTGATGGAAAAAGTGGGACGGAGGTGAGGAGAGAACTGATAGAGAGAGAGAGAGAGAGAGAGAGAGGGAGCGATAGAGACGGGGAGTGGAGCAAATATCTGGAGTTCACTGACCTCTCTAAGTGGATTACATGCCCCGTCAGTGCTGTGGGGGTAAACGAGAGGGTAGAGAGAGGGATGCTTTTAACGCTGTATTTAGGCAGATTTTTTAGCCACGCTCAGACACTTGTTTTTTGTTTTCTTTTATCCCCTGAAGGCAGACAAATTTGCTTTAAATCAAACCCCATAAAACACAGAGCAACACCTCAGCCTCGGGCAAGTTGTGCTCTTACTTGCTTTGTGGAAACAGCACAATATTATCATTAACTAAGCAAAATGGTTAAAGTCAATCAGACGTGACCCAAACTGAACTGAAACTGCCAGATTGTGCAATAAATAACCACTGTGCATTATTCATTAACCACAGTAGCACACATTCATAAGAACTATAAAACATGTTCACACTTAATATCATAAAACAATAGTGTAACAATAAATTATGCCATGATTTAATCTGTGACAGCATTAGTCACTTTAACCCTGTTTATGAAGTGATAATGGCCACATGATGCATTTACTCACAGGTAGATCATTATCACAATGTTAAAATTATTGATGTGTATTATGTCAAAGGGGTTATAAGATATATCTGAGGTGTCATGAGATGATTTTAAAAAACTCTCTAAAACCTCTAAAACTAAAAATAAAGGATCATAAGTGAATTTAACATTGTTTTAAATAATTAAATTGTTCAGAACAATTAATTTTGCTTAACTAATATTTAATAGGGTATAATTCAGCTAAAATACCATCCATTTTCAAGTTGTATGATTATAACGGCGTCACAAGGTGTTTGCTTTGGTACGAGTGTCATCTTTGGTCACTTTTAGGGAAATGGCATCATTTTTTTAGTTTCTTGCCTTGTTAAAATAATCGCTGGAAAGTAGATATTTGTGAGACGTTCATTGGAGGAAAGTAGAATGTGTCATTTCTTGAAGGCATTAATGCACTTATCTCTAGAAAAGGTACCTGCAGAACATACTTCTGTACATTTACATTCATTGATAGACAGTACTTGAACCTAAAAACATACTCTCACATCTTCTGCCTGAAACTGCTGCCGAGGGGTTAAAGTGAACACTTGTTAACCAGCATGTTTATACTACATGTGAGGACATGAATGCTGCACGACCGTGAAGAGGCAAATGTGTGCTGATGGATTTGAATCCATGATATGGGTTGGCACTGATTCCTACGACATTACAGGTGTGCTGCCACCAGCTGTTATAATACATCCGTGGTAAACACCTTCCAACGAATGCTGATGCTTAGTAAGTTAAAAAGGTTTAAATGTTACCTGTGCATTAGTAAATGTGTGTCATATCAGGGTAAATATTACCTGGTGGTGGTTTTAGGTGTAAATATGGATTAATCTTCACTATTTTTAACAGTAGGTGGTGCTACACAACATAGTTTTAGGAAAAGTCAAATTCTTGGGGGACTTTCAGAGTTAATGAGCCACCGTCTGTGACTGTGTTAAATCCATTGTAAGAGCAGGTGAGCTCTGTCATGCTTTTCTACATAAATACAAGTCAAAAAAAAAAAGAAAGGAGGGATGAGGGAAGAGACGACAGGAAAACAGATGGACAGAAAGAGAGATGGACTTGAAAAGAGTGTGAGCTGCAGGCCTGGGCGTGGGAGAGCAGACTCCATTGAGCTGAAGCAGACCAGAGACTAATCTGGAGATCCAGGGCTTGTAAAAACACCTCCACACACACACACACGCACACACACTCACACACTTGACTACCCATGTGCAAATGTATTCAGGCATGTGTGTGTCTGTAGATAACCCCTCTACCCTCCTCCGGTCCAGATAACAGTCAGCACACGTTTTGTGTTTACCGCCAACATGCGACATTCACTGGATCTTTTAATCCAAAGCACTCTATAAGTGACGGTGACATTGCAGAAAGAAGGGAATCAAACCATCAACCCTGTGGATGTGATGAACAGTGCCTTGCTTTAGCCTCCCTGAGCCGCAACAGGAAGGCAGATAAGCTGCTACATGCTGCGCTGCGTTGTGGCCAGTGGTCATCTATGAGCGCAGAGCAGTCTGTGGTTAACAGCTGGTTTATAACTGAGGATACATCCTGGACACACACACACAGAGGAATGTGGCATATGTAATGTTTAAATATCTACACTAGAGCTCAACCTATAACAGATATATCAGTATCAGTGTGTATGTTTTCCGATATGCGCTTTTGGGGCTGATGCCGATACCGATATAAGTTAGGAGTAGAAGAATTCTGATATTGATATATATAAGAATAGAATGGAATGGAATAGAATAGAATAGAATGGAATGGAATGGAATAGAATAGAATGGAATAGAATGGAATGGAATAAATTGAATAGAATAGAATAGAATGGAATGGAATGGAATGGAATAGAATAGAATGGAATGGAATAGAATAGAATGGAATAGAATGGAATGGAATAAATTGAATAGAATAGAATAGAATGGAATGGAATGGAATGGAATAGAATAGAATAGAATAGAATAGAATAGAATAGAATGGAATGGAATAGAATAGAATAGAATAGAATAGAATAGAATAGAATAGAATAGAATAGAATAGAATAGAATGGAATGGAATAGAATAGAATTCGATATAATTATATTTGAGGATTAATATAATAGTTACAGTCTTAACATTCAGTTATGTAACAATGTGAAATTATATGAATGTTTTTACATTTAAAATCCACTTTGAGAGGCGGTTAATAACTTTAGTAGTATCTACACTCTACACTATATGGTTTGATGTTGACCTTTGGCCTTTGAGGAAGTGTCATAATGTTGTCAGTGAGAGTGCAGAGAGGCATGCTGGGATCCTGATATTCTATCCACATAGTGTTGAAATACACACACACACACACACACACACACAGTACAGTCATGTATTGTAACTTAATACGGACAAACACACTCAAGCAAACACTCTGCAGCTTTGATGGTCCACACTTTGTGTCAACTCATAACACTCATGTTGGGATGGATAGGCTGAAATCAATTTTTTATTTAAATTCAGTCTGTAAAATGTCAGAACACAGGTTAAAATTACAGTTTTTAGAGTCCAATTTGAATTTTCACTTCATAATTGACTTTAATTATAACTGGCAATCAAAATATTTGCTCACGGTTGATTTCTACTTGTTTCAGCTTTGAGTTAAGTTATTCATATTGCACCTATTCATATACCTGTATCTCAAACTGATGCACTTTTCACATGATTATTAATTTTGGGTGTGCAGACTTTTCCTGGCCCCAGGCATTGTCAACCAAAGAGATTAGTATTATAATGAGACTAATCCCATTAATGATTTGTGTATTGTATAAAATACCTTTTTTTAACGTCATTATACAATTCAATGTTTTTGCTACATGCAGACTCAGTTTTTAAGGCCACAAATCCAAAGCCGGTAGAGTATATCGCCTTATTCATCACAAAATAGCAGGTATTAGATCAGTACTGGGGATTGGCAGATACTTTGATTTATATCGGTATCAAAACCGGGGAAGGGGAAGTCAAAACAAACCACACTGATTGAATTGTCTATTAGCTGTTTTAACCTTTGCTCCTGGCTATGAGGGAGTCAGTTTGGGAGTAGCATCTCTGGAAAGTCACTCGGTTGAGACGCCTGTGTCTAAATTAACTGTATGCTAGAGCTCTGACAGCTTAGTTGATTGATAAGGGGATTAATCGGCAGCATGTTTGATGATCAATTGCTCATTTAAACAAAATAAACGGTCACTTGTTTCAGTCTCTCAAATGCGAAGATGTGACGCTTTTCTCTGTTTTTATATATCTTTGAGTTTTGGACTTTCTTTTGGATCGTTCTGTCTCATTTTTAATTAATTGGTTTATTGATTAAACTGGACAATTAGTCATTGTGTGTTGTGAGTACCGTTAAAACCGTCGGACATACAGAAGGTTTGCAGACACAGAAGAATGCTGACTTGTCTGTCCTCTCTCGTGCGCTCTCTGCTTCTCTGTCTTTCTCACAACCTGACTGCCTGGCATGCGTGCAATCGATGCCCGTCTGGCATTCACTGTGTCAACAAGCATGGGAAAAGTTAATCAACGGCTTGGCACTGGCCTCCGTCGCGCCATCCCTCCCTTCTCTGCTTTCCCTTTAACCCGCTTCTCTTGTATTTTTATCTCTCTTTATGCCTCCGGGAAGCATTTCCACAAGTTAATTAGATATCATTCCTGAAAATAGTGTTTTATTTTAGATGAAAAAGTTTAGCTTCTTGTTTGGGTCGCACTGACCTTGCACCCGTCATCTTGTCCCCAAACAAACCTGCAGGAGAATCTATTGACTCGAGCTTCTCTGTGGGAAGAAATACAAGACAGTGCTGTGGCTTAATGATGGAGCGCCCTCTAGGGGTGTGAAGGAGCAAAGTGAATATGCAGCAACCTGTGCTGTGTGCAAAATCATGCAAACAGAAATCAGGATGGAAAGAGCCCTCAGTAGTTTTTTGTGCCACAGATTTTTCCTTTTTTTAAAACTTTTTAAACATTTTTAAACAAAACTTGCATACTTAAAAAAAACTCCTTATTTATCTTATACTGGCACTTTATGCAGCTTCTCAGTTCAGCCTTTTACATACATTCACCTCAAGTTTTGGTACATTGACCAGATGTCCAACATCATAACAGCATAAAAATAGCAGTAAATCATAAAAAGCATAGTATGTCCCCTTTAAGCGTTTTACTGTTGTATGGTTTCGTCTATAATATAACTCGCTGCACGACTTTTCCCTGACACAATAAGGGTAAAATGAATGACAAGTTGTCTCTTTTTGTCTCTCTCTTGTGTTTCAATAGGCTTGCCATGGATGCGTGGGATCCAAATGTGACTGCAGTGGCGTAAAAGGAACCAAGGTAGAGCACAACATACACAAGCATAATGTAGAATATTCAGTTGGTTGCACGATTGTATGATTGTACACTGATGTATGAACATATAAAGTCTTTTATTAGTGAAGAGAAAACAAAGTGACTGTTAATAGTGGTACAGAGGAACATTTGATGTACCTCTTTCTTCATTTTAATGAGAAACAACATGCTGTATTTATTCAATGTTTGTGTGCATGTGTGAAGGTGTGTTATGTACTGTACACGTGTCTTGAAATGTGCCACGTGACCAAATGCACTGACAGTTATCTGTGTCATCGTGTGCAGGGTGAGAGGGGTTTCCCAGGTCTCACCGGACAGCCAGGCGTCCCAGGGTTCCCCGGACCAGAGGGGCCGATTGGACCCAGAGGAGAAAAGGTGGGTTGAGGGTCGGTTTGAAGTCTGGCAGTGCTTTATTGATAACAGTC
The DNA here is from genome assembly GCA_021039105.1 of Scomber colias. Classification (NCBI taxonomy): domain Eukaryota; kingdom Metazoa; phylum Chordata; class Actinopteri; order Scombriformes; family Scombridae; genus Scomber; species Scomber colias. The sequence continues at coordinate 41,664 of JAJDFG010000693.1, forward strand.
AGAAAAGGGAGGGATGGGGAGATGTGTAGCTGTCATTCTTACCTCAAAGTTTGTTGGTTTTACTTGAACAGATGAGTGGAAAAAAGGGAAAGTCAAGAAAAGTAGCTTCACTTTTAGTCAAGAAAAGAGGACGTTTGACTCAGTTTCCAGTTGGATTTGAATCATTTTGGGGGAAATGTGTTTTTACTGTAGGTGATAAGGTAGATATTGAGGGTTTAGTATTATCTTGAATTAGGGCAGGGTATCAATATAATGCCCAAGTTTTGGTACCAATACCAAAACAATACTTTACTTAATACCTCATCTTACTTTGCTGTATAGAAATAAATTCCTCTACAGAAGCCTGGACAGGGATTAAGTCTAGTCCAAGAAGCTGTCTGAGTGTTTAAATAGTGTCAGAAGTAAGGCGATATGTTAGAAAATTAGCAAAAGTATAATCTAATAATCTGGTTTTCTGATAATGGAGTAAGTAAACAAAACTCAGTACTAGATTTTGGTATTGCATAGTTTTTGATTCTTGGTGTTAAAGACAACATGTAGTGTAATCTAGTTTCTAATTGTTTCTGTGTGCTGTTTTCCCTCTCAGGGAAGTGATGGACCTTCAGGACTAGGTGGTCCAAAAGGAATAAGAGTAAGTACATACCTGTTTTGATTTGTTACCTGTCCTTTGTTTTTAGTGTCTCATTTTTACATTTTAATTCACAGATATTATCGCATTGAGAAAAAAAATCACTCTCTGACCAAATTTGCTTTATATTTTTCCTCCATTCAGACTTTTCCAATCATTTAGTAAAGCAGAACAGTTTAATTTCAGTTTATGTCGGTTCTCCAGTTGATTAGAAAGGGAATTGTCGTCTATCTTTGCTTGTAATACCCTCTTCTGACCAGCAGATGTCCTTGTTTCAAACACAGTCACTTAACACAGTGAGCTGGATGCTCTGTGTTTGACATGCTCTGCTGCCTTGAAGCTGAAAATGACTGTTTTTCAATGTTTTCCTTCTAACAGGGACCTCCAGGTTTGCCAGGATTTCCAGGAACACCAGGACTTCCAGTGAGTTTCCAATCATCTAAAATACAACCAAATCCTTCTCTACTGTCCAAAACCAGGTAGCATGTGAGATGTAACTTCCTGTTTACTTCCTGTTTACCAGGGTCTGCCAGGGCAGGATGGACCTCCAGGCCCAAGAGGAACACCAGGTTGCAATGGGACAAAGGTATGTGATGAAAAGCCTTTCAAAAATGGCAAAAGTAACCTTAAAAACATTAAATTGTTTTCCAACAATATTATAGAGGATATGATCCAGGAATAGTCAGACTTGGGAATCCTTGAATAATGGCGTGTTATTTTTATGCACAGGGATTTTGAGCATTTGGGGATTTTTGCTAAAAGAAAAAACATTGTAATGCTTCTGTGTTTAATGCTTCTGCTTCTCTCCAGGGTGACCGAGGTTTCCCAGGAAATTCAGGAATCCCTGGATCGCAAGGACGGCAGGTGAGTTTGCATTGTTAAAGGAAGAAGACTTTTAAACGTAATAAGTAATGTCCTCTCTGGTTTTGATCTGTTCCTTCAAACTTGTCCTTTTCTGCTTTGTAGGGTCCACCTGGTCTGCCAGGACAAAAGGTAAGAGTAGTATCATAACTGGTGTATTTCGACCAGGTTTTAATGTAAACGTGAATTATTTTTTATCCAAAAATTATGTGACATGTAGTTGCATAGCGTGAATGTAGCTTAATTCATTATATGTGGAAGTAGTCTGTATGGCCTTCCCAATAGTGTTTTCTGAAGTGACCAGCAGAGGTCCCCACCTGTTAGTAATAGTAATAGGCTACCAAATAACATGATAGTCTTTGACATGATCAAGTTAATATTCACTTTCTATTGCTATTATTATTCACTAGTTTCAAATAAAGCTGCAAACAATCAAACACTCCAAACACCTCAAAAAGACAAATAAACTATATTTAAAAATGTGTTTTTAAGAATAAACTGATTTTTGAAAATTAAAAGTAAATAAAATTAGAAATATTTCCATTTGTGCTTGTTGTTCTTCTGTGTTGTAAACAAATTAATATATTTATAGGCAATGTAATCATTCTCTTGGCTATATAATATAATCATTAATATCCCAGGCCAGCTATTATATCTGATCTTTAGTTACTGAGTTTAAAAAAAAAATCTAAATTAATTGAAAGTTAATGCGACTTTAAGCCTTTTCTTTTGAACTGTCTAGCAGGTGTTGTTTTATGCTTTTGCCACAAGATGGTGCTGTGCCATTTGTTTTGTTATCAGCAGCATATAATGAGAGATTAATAAAACTAGACGTGAAACAGTATCTGACATTTTAAAATAACAAACCTTGGATATGTTCAAGTATTACATTGTTTTCCATCTAAGCTTCTCTGGTTGTGTTTTTCTGTCTTCTACAGGGAGACCCAGGTGATGTGATTGCCACAAACAGTTTGGGAGAAAAAGGAGCAGTGGGATTACCTGGATTGCCAGGAACTCCTGTGAGTCCTCTCGAAAGGGAAACCAATTGTTGAACATTTTATTTTTCTTCTCCTGTAATAGATAAATAGATAAAGAAAGTAATAACACATTACTAGAATACGGTTTTGGAGTCCAACACGACTGACTCTGACTCTTTAAATTTGGTCATTTACATACTGAAATTACATGGACAATCACTGTTTCCCCTCAAATTTGTATTCTTTCTGTTGAAATGACAAAAAAATGGATTTTAATATCATGACCCTTTAATTGAACACTAAATTTACAATAAGTCAAAACAAAAAGTCACCTTAGAGGAACCTCCATCCTAGCAGTGGTGGATGATTGTGAGTTATCATTGTCTAGAATTTAAAATAACGTCCAAAAAACATGTGCTCCAACTCTAATCTACACTCTTTCCCATATTCATGATCATTGTCAAACATTTAGCATTTCACCACGACATGAGGGGTGAATTTCTATAAAGCCCAGCAAGTCCGTGTCAAGTATTTTCTTCTTTTTTTGTCCGTTATTGCAACTTGAGAGATTTAAGGAGTTGTATTCCACATTAAAAAGTCACTCAAAAAGGATGTAAACTAAAAGAGTAAAGTTTAAAAGACTTTTTATGTGTTTAATATGCCTTCTGTTTGTAAATGTCACAGGGCGCTCCAGGACCCCCTGGGTATCAAGGTCCAATTGGCCCTGCAGGACCCAGAGGCTATGAGGTAAAGGATTGTAGCTCCTTTCATAATATCGCTGACGTTTAATGTAAATTTCATGTATGTTTTAATTTCAGTTGAATGATGACTGTGAAGTTAAAATTAACATTATTTGTTTCTGGTATTGTGTTTCAGGGCCCTCCAGGTCCTCCCGGTCTTCCAGGACCCAAAGTGAGTTCAGACACTTTTCAGTCAACCTATGATAATCACTACATTTATCTACTTTGTCTTTTTTTTATCCTGTTTGCCATGAAGAACTGAAACTGAGAGGTTGTGTCTATCTGTTCTCTCCAACAGGGAAACATGGGATTGAACTTCCAAGGACCCAAAGGAGACAAGGTACTTGTCTACAAACAGAAATCACTGAGGAAGAGCATCCAATTTAAGCATAAGAACGCTTTTCTGTCCTTTGTTGAAATCCTTAATCAAATTTTGTATGTGAACACAGGGTGAGACAGGTTTGCCAGGACCTCCCGGCCCTCCAGGGCAGGTAGGGGAACAGAAGAGACCACCTGAGACAGAGATCCAGAGAGGAGACAAGGTAAGACAACCAACCTGCATCTGACAGTGTCACCGATGTCACATCAGTCACACCAAGCATGTTTGGAGGGGTGTGCTTAAATGAGAGCGAGTTCTTATAACTTTATGTGTATTTATATACAATTTTTATACCAGCACAACTCGTTATTTAATCTGACACGAGACAATGCAAAGTTAATAGTTGTTTTGAGGCAACGGAAATTGACATAAAATATAAAGTATCCAATAATCAAGCTTCTTTAGCTGATTCAATTCTTTGCAGATTATTATATTATATGATTTAATATTATGCCATGATATTTATCTACAAATGTAAAAATGAATCAACTGAATTGACAGTGTTTTTACCCCCCACCCAGTTCATCCCTTTCTCACCACTAGAGAGAAGCTTTGAGCTTTTTTTTTTTTTTTTTACTCAGGCTGTAATTTTCACTGCAGCCACTTGATGGCAGAAGATTGTCTCTGCAACTGTTGCCCTCAAAACATAATGTATTCACAGGGTAGTTAGACACGAAACAACTCCTTTTAACATATTACTTTAGTTTGTCAACATTTTTACTTAACTAAATATATGATGATGCTTGAAGGAAATAAGCTGTACAGTTTGTAGGAAAGGAGTTACACATCTAACTTAGTAACTCTTTACTTTAGGTCCCTCTATTTAGCATTTATAAGCACTTTTCAGACATTTAATGCATGGTTTATGTAGCTATTATGTCACAACATTTTAAGAAAATATGTAATAAGTAAATACATTTTAATGCACAATGTTTGTCAACAATTACAGCTTCTGATTACTACTGTGTTTTACTACCTTGTCATTCATTATATTGTAGAAGATAGTGTGTGACGAACCATTCATTACATTTTTGTAGACTACTGTAGATAAATAGGAGCACTTCAAGTAAAGTGCAACAACTTTTACTTCTAAATTCATGTACTTCTATCTTTCAAACATTTTGTTGGCCTTAACTCATGCCCCAGAAAATGTGAACATTTTCAACCAGTCATATTGTTTGGCTGTAATTTTGAATTTTCTGTTTTGTGTCTTCTCTAAAGGGTGACTCAGGAATTCCCGGACCCCCAGGTGACCCAGGCTATCCAGGACCACCTGTAAGCATCTTTTGACATCTGCAAACATCATAATATAAATAACAGGATGCCTTTACTGTAGGTGCACCACATCACAGAGAAGTGAATGGTCCTCAAGCCTCAAAATTATTTGATTCGGATCCTTCAGAATTTGATTATTTGATTTGAAAGCTGTTACACTCTTCAGAAAACAGAAACAGAAAACGTGTCACCCCATGAGGAAAAAACGGGTTGTTAACGTATGTTTCGTTGTGGTCGTAGGGTCCCTCTGGTGGCCAGAAAGGAGAAAAAGGAGAACTAGGAGAGGCTGGCAAACGGGTGAGTTTAGTCAAATTCATATTTCTTAATATTTCCTCATTTCAATCTCAACTGTCACATCTACACGCAGCTGTTATCCCAAACCAGTGGTCACCTTTTCCCCTCTACCTTCATAACTTGTATTCAACCTTAAGCAGACACCACTCTGAAGGTTTGACAGTCACCAGCTGTGAATGTTTTACCTAACAGAGTCTCTTTGGTACTTTTGTGATGGCTCTAAGTGCTCGAGGCAGATGGCCGCCCACTTAGAGTCTGGTTCTGAGGTTTCTTCCCATTAAAAGGGAGTTTTCCCTTGCCAATGGCGCCAAGTGCTTGCTCATGTGGAAATGTTGGGTCTTTTATTTAAATTTAAATATTATATGGTCTTGATCTGCTCTATATGTAAAGGGCCTTGCGATTACTTAAAAATAAAGAGGGTCCAGTTTGGGAAACACTAGCCTAAAGTTAACCTAATTCTAACATTGATCACAAAATCCAAATAAGAACCTTCACACAGTCCTTTGAAGAAGTGAGGATAGAATGAGTTGTTCTGACTTTCCAAAAAGTTCTCCTCACTGTCAAGGTGTAAACTCGAATCTGTTCACACAAAGATAGTAGTAGCACATGTGTTTTATTTGTATGACATTTAAAATGTATTACTCTCTGTACATCTTCTCTATCATTAAAATCGCATAAACCCTGATTGCCATTTCCTTCTCTTTACAGGGCAAACCAGGCAAAGACGGTGACCCCGGTCCTCCAGGCTTCCCGGTAAGTGCTACCAACAAACACTGACAAAATTATACCAATCGATTTTTGATATCGCTGCCTTTTTTTCATATCTCACTCCACTTTCTTTCACATCTCTATCAGGGAAATAAAGGAGAGTCAGGCCTGCCAGGTCCTCCAGGCAGGGATGGCGAAAGAGTAGGTCTTTGCAAAGTTTAAATTTAAAAAATCATAAAACGAATTATAAGAAGATGTCATTGATTGTCCTTCTGTCTTTCTTTTCTAGGGACTAAAAGGTGACCGTGGATACCCAGGAGCCCCAGGAGCGGTGTGTATTTTCTACTTTATTCTCCTTTTGACAACATAATCTCAACCTAAGGCTCACTTATTAGATTACAGTAGCTTCCTGGTGTGTTCAACTTCATCAGCAGTAGCTTCCTCAGATAATTTGCTTTGACAACTCATTTTTGCAAATACTGTGTAAGTGGTCTTTAAGAAAGGCACGACTTGGATTTGGTTGCTCCACTAGTGTGAATGTGTGTATTTATGATGAACACTTCTACTTAACAATACAAATATTAAGTAAAAAATGAAGAAGGAAAGAAGAAAAAAAAGAAAAGTAAATACTGCCTATTGGAAGCGACATCTCAGTGCACTACATTCTTCTAACCACTGGGTGGTGACATTGGCTTTGCTTATTTTTATTTTGTTGATTAAGAGAAAAAAAAGCTCCAACATGTCTCAACATCATCAAATATAATGTAATAAAGATATTATTTCAAAATGTCATAATTGTACCAAATAAATTGACTTTTTGGAGCTTTTCAGTGTGCAGGTGCTCTTTTCTCTTGAGATGTTTTTTTTGCCTTAATTTGCCTAATATAATTTCTTACCTTGAAGCATTATTTTGTTTCTCTAAAAATCCATTGTTTGGATACTTGAAGCCACTTGAAGTTTAAAAAGGGCAAAAAGAAAAATGCAGTTTACGTTAGGTGACGAATGCATCACATTCTTCTGACCACGAGGTGATTGTATCTTTCTCCATCTAGCTTAATCTTTTTTTACTTTATTTAATTATATTTGTAAATATATTCCAAAGTATTTTGAGCCTTAGGACCAGTTTAGGAACAACGTTTTCCTCTGAATTTTGTTCTGATTTTATTTTACATCTGTTTGTCACACCAGGTGATTGGTGGGAACACGGGAGGTCGGGTTGGTCCTAAAGGTGAGCCCGGGTTCCCAGGATCACCAGGTATCAAAGGTGATAGAGGACCAACAGGTAAGAACAGAAACACACTCACACACACATAAAACATTTAGATGCATTTAAGTTTATTATTTGCTTGCTGGCTTTAATTTAACCTCTTTCAGCATTGACAGGAAACCATTTTTTCTCAAAACATTGTTGCTAACACCTCTTGTCTTCTTCAGGTTTATCAGGACCTCCAGGAGTACCAGGACTTCCAGCATCTGGTGGTGGTGGTGGGCCTGGATCTCCAGGCTACCCAGGAGAGAGAGGTCAGAAGGGAGAACCTGGTGCTCCAGGACTCTCCCTTCCAGGTTCCCCTGGTCGTCCAGGAGGTCAAGGACTCCAAGGTCCATCTGGGCCCCCTGGACCTCCCGGCTATTCCTCTGCAGGAAACTGCCTTCCTGGAGAGCCTGGGCGTCCTGGCGTGCAAGGAGACAGAGGTTACCCGGGAGAAACCGGTCAGAAAGGTGAGAGAATATAGAGACGCTGGAGTTCGTTCACAAATCTCACAACTATTCCTTATTCACGTGATGGTTAAATGTATAGTCACTGCACTCAACCCCAGTATGTTCGGATTAATGCTGAATCATCAAAGTCAAAATACATAGTAGACCAGCAATAAAAAATAATAGGCTTGTGGTGGTGCAAACACTCTTGTGTAAAGATGTCTCGCATGAAAAGAAATGACAATAAATACACAAGAAGGAACAATTTTTTGTAAGTCCATATGAAATAGATAGTAATTATATAATTAAGGAGGTCGACTGAGGAAACACTGATATCACTGATCTGCTGCTGCTTCAGGTGATAAAGGCGACACCTGTGTGAACTGCTTTGGTGGCACCAGTGGCATCCCTGGACCCCAAGGACCTGCAGGAAAGCCTGGATTCCCAGGTAAGAGGGCACAGTTATGTCTAGCATTAATTCATTTTGGGCGTGGCTCTCCCAGAGTCCTTTTTGCCTTTATAGTACTTGAAGCTGTTGGGATTAACCCCGTTCAATCATAGATGGTAGTCAAGTTCCTACTGAACACATTGATCGGTATCAACAAGTAAATCTATATCAATATCACTATCTGTGAGAATCCTTTCCTGTTTCCTCCATTAGGATCTCCTGGCAGCCCAGGTACTAAGGGAGACAGAGGATTCCCAGGAACACCTGGTTCATCTGGCCCCGCTGTGAGTACTTCTTTCTTTGTAATTTATTTTCATATTGGATTTTGTGAAGCTGGCTTCTGAAAAAGAAAAGGAAAAAGGTTCAGAAAATGGCCTCTAAAATGTTTTCACCTTGTATGTTGTTGGAATGAATTGAATTGAAAAAGAGTCTGATTGTTCTTATTTGAATGCATATCGTTTTGTATCTTGGTGGAGTCATAAATGAACCCTGAAAATGTTCTCTGAGCTTGAAATAAGGGTTATAATATCTTCATTATCTTCTAATTTTAGTAGTGGGTATAATTTTTACCATTAAAATTTGTAACTGTCAAGTTTTTGATTGCATATGGCCTGTGCTAAAATCAAAACTCTTCTTTTCATCTGCTCCCTTCTTCTCCTCCTGTGCAGGGTTCCCCCGGTCCTCAAGGTTCTCCAGGATTCCCTGGAGAGAAGGGAGACCCAGGCGATGCTGTCACTGTCAGCGGTGTGAGGGGAGAAAAGGGTGACACTGGCTTCCCTGGATCACCAGGTCTGCCAGGTCTGGACGGTCGACCCGGTCGCGATGGACAGCCTGGAAGTCCTGGACCAAAAGGAGCTTCTGTAGGTGGCTTTCACTCAGTTGGTCCATCATGTGGATAGACCATCCCTCCATGATCCATTTCATAACTAAAGTTTATTTTTACTGTGTGCGACAGGGCTCTTTGCGGGTGAAAGGAGAGATCGGGCCCCCCGGTGTGCCAGGTTCTCCAGGACTGCCAGGAGACAGGGGTCCTCCAGGTTCCCCTGGTTTTGGACCTCAGGGACCTTCAGGAGAGAAGGGTATCCAGGGCGTTTCAGGAAGACCCGGATCGTCTGGTGCACCTGGTAAGACAATCATTTTAGTGGATGGTCCAATTAAGGAACTTGGCTCCTTTCCTGTTTCCATCTGTGCTGAAGTTCAGGGACAGTGCCTTGATTTAAACTTTTAAACTAGAGTCTTTTTTTATAGTAACAATGTATTAAATGACAATGTGTAATGTCAGAGGTGTCACTCACAGTGATCACACTCTCAGCGCTCTCATAGTGTCATTTTCAGCAAAAAAGCTCTAAAGGCCAACGGTACACTACCTGCTCAGCATCAAATAGCAAACAGACACAGTAAACGACAGATTTTTATCCACTGGACATGGTGGCTCTTTTTTTTTTAGTCAAGAAATGGTCCACAACTTTAAACTTGCTTCCTGACTCTCTGACCTAACTCCTGTGCTTTCTCTCACCATGCAGGTGCTAAAGGTGAGCCAGGTCTGACGGTAGCAGAGAAAGGCCAGCCAGGACCCAGAGGACAGGATGGCGATCCAGGACTGCCCGGTGGACCAGGTAAACAATCATGATTTTACACTAAAGGACCCATTGGGGAAAAACACTGAGTTTAATGAAGATCACATACATCCTCCAATTAGGGAGGATGACACATGTGTCTGTTGTCTGATTTTTTGTTTTAATTTTCTGTTGTCAGGTAGCCCAGGTCAGCCCGGGCAGCCTGGTTTCCCTGGATCACCAGGATCTAAGGGTGAACCTGGACTCCCAGGGATCGGACTCCCAGGACCACCAGGAGCTAAAGGTAAAGACCCAGAGTTCTCCCCACTCATTTTCTTACGTAATTTTAGCATTTTTTTCCTACCACCTCCTCCTTCTGCCTCCTCATTTTCATTCCCCTCACCTTCACTCCTCCAGGATTCTCAGGTATTCCCGGCCAGCCAGGAAGCCCAGGAGGACCAGGCAGACCTGGAGTGGACGGCCTCCCCGGCCAGCCTGGATTCCCCGGAGCTAAAGTACAACCAAATACTTCTGGGAGTAAAATGGGGTGTTCCTATGTACAGAGAACAAGAGGTCTTAAGATAGCAAATTTAAGCTAACTTTCGGGTAGTTTAGGAGGTAGAACCTCCTAAACTTAGCTTATTTAATCCAAAACATGTATCTTACTGCTTTTGGTTTCTCCAGATATTTCAAGATGAATAGATCGACTTAATCAATTTCAACCAACATACTGCAGAGAAAAGAAATTTAAAAGACGTCTTTAGATGAGCAAAGATTAGAAAAAGACCTGACCTGAATTTACAGTTTTTGCACCCTGTGTTTTCTTATGACAGGGTGAACCTGGCTTTGGACTCAATGGTCCTCCAGGTTTACCAGGAGTACCCGGAGGTAAAGGAATACCTGGACCAAAGGGAGATTCCGGTCTCCCTGGTGGCCCTGGATCACCAGGACGATCTGGATTTGATGGTGGCCCAGGACCTAAAGGTATTTTGTTGTTCTGTTACTGTATTTTACTCTATGGGTTACTCCAGTTACTCCTTCGTCTCTTGTCCACCCAAAAACCCCTCAACCCGTCTGACGGTACACTGAGCTGACTCTCACTTCCTCTCTCCAGGTGACTCTGGTTTACCTGGTATCCCTGGAGCTCGTGGCCCACCTGGATCCCCCTCTCCTGGTTCAGTTGGGTCCCCAGGCCTCACTGGACCACCAGGCCCAATGGGTCCACCAGGTACGACACATAAGATGGATTTGCAATTTTTCTGGACAGTTCATTAAGCTCTTAATAAAATAAAATAGAATAGAATAGAAATTAGTAGTCCTGTTTGTAACTTTGAGTAAAGAATTTGATACATTTGTATATTGTCTGTACATGTCTTTATGATTGTATATTTATTTGGATTGTTAAAGTCACCAAAGACATTGTGCCTGATCACCCACTTATCCAGTGTTTGGATGTCAGTTTGGTGCAGGGGTTTAAACTGTATACTGAACACTTAACATTTGAGCACCCCAAAGCACGTTACTGAATGTTGAGGGTTTTGTTTGGTGGATTGACAAGCGTGAGCAAAGTCACCCTGCTTCTTGATATAAGTTTATCCTTTTGGGTTTGGGGTGCACCGCAGTTACCATACCACTGGATGGAAACTTTATCTGTGAATGTTTTCTTCATGGATCTGTCTCCTCTTTACTTTCATTTTGAGATGCCACCAGAACTGCCACATCACTCACACCTTGTCTTGGTTGCGTCACAATCTTCTGCACTCTACACTTTGTTTCTCTATTTGCACAGCTTCTGTAGCACACAGCAACACACATCAGGCTCCCATTTTAACATCACAAGAGTCTCTTTCTTTGCGAGCACACCAATCGTAAACTAACCTCACGGTTTACAGCCTCAGTTTTTGCACCCTGTCACCATCGCACTCTAATCTCATGCATATTCAGTATATTCGAAAACCGACTTCATATAGGACATCTTAATGCATTTAATGCATTTTACTTTGTTCTCCTTATCTCATCTTCGGCTTAATCCATTGCTCCGTCCTCTGCGCTTTGACACACGCCCCTTCGTTACGTGCGACTCCCTGATGCCAAGGCGAGAAAGGTATTGTAACCCAATACAGGTTCAGGCTGGTGGCCATTTAATGGTGAAACATGTTGCACATGAAATTTTAAAATTCACAATTAAGGTGTTAATTAAAAGATTGTATTCAGTAATTTTCTGCTTTCTCTTTTACAAAACACACAATTAACTTGCATCATGACTGAATTGGGCAGGTGCCTCAAGATGAAAGAAGAAAGCAGCCAGATTTTTGCTTATGGTGTTTTTTGTGGTTCTCATCACTCAGGGAATAAAACACAGACAGCATTTGGTATAAAAATAAAAAATGAAAACTTCTTGGAATGATTCATAACCTGTGAACCAGGAGTTTAAAGACATTTCCATATCCTGAGATTGAAATTGTTTTATCATTGTCACAGGTTTCCCAGGATCAAATGGAGAGAAGGGAGACTCTGGCGCTCCAGGTTTAGATGTCCCAGGACAACCAGGAGACAGAGGAAGTCCAGGTTTCCCAGGTTCCCCAGGACCAGTTGGTGCCCCCGGATCCCCTGGAGGGTCTGGACGGGATGGTCTGCCTGGACTACCAGGTAAACTATAACATCATTAAACCATACAGTGGCAACTAAAAATTGAACTGTGGCTGTATTTAACTGTATGCCACAGGCTAGCTGGTTAGCTGACTAGGTTACTAAATAAAAGACAGGCTAGTTGATTAAATCACTAACAGATAGGTGAAGTCCTGTCCCCTTTCAATTAGCCTCTGTTCTATAGCCTTAGCCAGACAATGTTATTGGTTTCTACAACATATAAAATCTCAGAAGTACTATCAAAAGCCTCATGGGAGCTGTAATAATTAAATGTTTACAGAAGAATCAGTGTTTATCTTGAATGAATAAGGAGATGTGTTTACTATCCAGCACAACTGCAAGATCGAGATATGCATTTAAGTTTAGAATATGGACTATGGATTAATGATGAAACTGCTGCCTCGGTGGCTAGTTAGCTGACTGCTAAAAGACTAGCCAATATACTGACATTTATTGATTTTACTGAGCAGTTAGTTAGCTGGTTGGCTAACTAGTTAGATGGCAGCTAAGGAGGTTAGTTACCTAATGATGAAGGAATCTGTGGGCAACAGTCAAATCTGAACTGGTGTCTTAATAACCAGAATGACTGATAGAAGATCTGGAACAAAAGGCTAATTTAGGGTTTGCTAGCATGAGTTATTCATACTTACATAGAGAGGTGGTCCCCTTCCACAGAGCACGCCATGTTGCGTTGCTATGTTTGTACAGTAGCCCAGAATGGACAAACGCTGGTTCTACAGAGAAGGCTTTTTGCAAGTTTGAAGATTTGTAAAATATAACTTTTATGAGGGTCACAGTCACAGACGATAAACTTGGTATTTCATAATTCTGGTAGTAGCGATGTAGCAGATGCAAACTCATCTTAAACCTGTAGCCTATTCATTATAATGTTGATGGATGGATAAATTGTGTTCTTTTGCCTTTAATAATGATAAAAATAGTACAAAAAAAGGTCAGATCAGGAACCCATGTATAATATATGCATAATGGTTGCATTTAGTGTTGCAAGTGTTTCAGGAAAAACATGAATCCCTACTGCTGACTATAGCGTCCATGTGATTATTGACTCCCTCTCTGAATACTTCTATTGTTTATTTTCGACTGGCTGCAGGTACCAAAGGAGACATGGGTCAAATGGGATCTCCAGGACCTAGTGGAGGACCCGGTGGACCTGGAGGACCAGGTGCTCCAGGAATTAAAGGTATTGAACACACTCGTTAACTCAATCATCTCTCTCAACTCTTACACACAGCCCTAGAAAGGTATATGACATATATAGTAGGTTCCAAGTAATTTTTCCCACTTTGTGTAATTTTTAAATGTAAGAAAATGGTTGTTTAAGTAAAACATGCTTAATTAAGTTTTGTAAGTCAAAAAGCTTTAAGAAAATATTTTTTCCATCTGTCCTCAATTGCATCTAAAATGGGGAAAAAAGCAAAAACATGAAGGAAGGAACATTTCATGATCTTTTCGTATTAATAAATACCTATTTTGTTACTCGTTTTGCTTAACATAATAAGATTTTAGCTGGAGTTCATGAAGGCGTTAACAAATAATTTACTACAAATTCAATGGCAGGAAGTAATGTACAGACACCACAGCAACAAGTACTTGTACTCAAAGATATCACCTAAACATAAATTCATATCCCCTCGTCCTCCTCCATAGGTGACGCTGGATTCCCAGGTAGGGATGGCGGGCCCGGTGGCCCAGGTGCTAAAGGAGAGAGGGGTGACCCTGGTCTCCAGGGACCTCCAGGACCCGCTCAAGCACCAGTGGCCTTGAAGGGAGGCAAAGGAGACCCAGGAATACCAGGTACAGCTAAAAGAAACACCTTCACTGCCCCTCAATAAGTAATTGCAATGATGTTTTCGGTCTCAAGATGTTATGTTTCTCAGATATATGAAAAATTCTGCAAGAGTGATGATTGTCTCTCACCCTATTATTGAAAAAAAATTGTATTTTTTGTGTGTCTGTTCTACAGGTTCACCAGGTTTTCCAGGTCAGAAAGGCATTGCTGGTGTCCCCGGTGATCCTGGAGTGCCAGGATCAGATGGACGTCCTGGACTTCCTGGACCATCAGGTATGGGTTTAGACACACATGCATACATACTGTACACACACTCATACAAACAGATCTCCAACAAGTTGTTTCCGTTGTGTACAGGTCCTAAAGGAGATTCTGGCATCCCAGGAGGCCCAGGAGGTCCTGGAGCTCCGGGACTGAAAGGCAGTATGGGAGAAATAGGATTTCCAGGTGGGTCTGAACGTCTGAAAGCTCTCTATAAAGTCTTTGTTTGCTACATAGCTGTTGATGAATGTTAATACATTTCTTCCAAAATTAGGATTGAGTGGCAAAATTCATTAAGCAATTTAGATTGATTTTTATAAAATATTGTAATTCTGGTGATAGTCAGTGACTTATAATACCTGAGAAATTATTTCAGGGTGATTTCACACAAATCAGACTCACAGTCCCAACATGATAGCATACGTTTTAATATCAGTTATTATGTTTAACCTTTAGTCATATTAATCAAAGATTTTCTATGACCATCCTTTTACTGTTATAATTTTCACAGGACCGTCTGGGCAGAAGGGTTTATCAGGTCAGTCAGGTCGGCCAGGAGCCCCAGGACTGCCAGGTGCACCTGGTTTCCCTGGAGCCAAAGGTGATCCAGGTAGTGCTGGAGTTGGAGCACCAGGACCAGCAGGACTCAAGGTAGAGGATTCAACCACAGAAATTTCTAGGAAAACTTTAAAGTACAAATAAAAATTCACACTTGTATTATATTTAATGTGTTGCACAGGGTGAGCCTGGCCAGCCAGGGTTCCCAGGAAGTCCAGGACTCAAAGGAGGTCCAGGATCATCTGGTCTCCCAGGTTTACCAGGAGGACCAGGTGCCAAAGGCGACCCTGGCCTCCCAGGATTCCAAGGTGCAGTGGTTTTAGTAGTATATATTTGTTTCTGTTGAAGTAGCTAGTTTTCAAGTTTGGCATGTAGCATGTTTCTGACAGCACTGAAAGTTTAGAAACGTTTTCCGTTAAATCATGATGCATTTCATAGTTTATAGGTACTGAGGTAATGAGGTAATGAGGTAATGAAGGTAATGAGGTAATGAAAACAACCCTGTTATTGATGTTTTTGCACATCTGCTCTGTTTTCTCTCTTGTTAGGTTCTCCTGGTATCCCTGGTCCTAAGGGTCTTGATGGTGGACCCGGTGCCCCAGGTCTCAGTGGAGCTCCTGGTAGACCAGGAGAGCCTGGCCGACCAGGAGGACCAGGGTTCCCAGGAGACAAAGGTCAACCAGGTCGGGATGGGATCCCAGGACCGGCTGGAGTCAAAGGAGACCCAGGTAATCTTGCTCAGAATAATTAATTATGTTGAATATGCAAAATTGGAAACCCCTTTGTCAATGTTGCTTGAATATTATTTTAGTTTTGTAGCTTACAATTTTATTCTTATTGATTCCAGGCCCTCCTGGTTACGGTGGTCCAGGTACTCCTGGGTCTCCAGGATTTCCAGGTTAGTAGCCACCCATTGCACACACACACATACTACCATTTTAATTTTTTTCCCACAGTGATACAACTATCTCTACATTCACTTGAACTTTCTGTTAAGGTGCTAAGGGAGACCCAGGTCTTCCTGGCCCAGCTGGCAGCCCTGGTTTCCCTGGTTCAAAAGGAGACAATGGCTTCCCTGGTCTACCTGGTGCTTCAGGCAACATTGGTCCTCCTGGGCCTCCCGGACTGGCTCTGCAAGGCCCCAAAGGACTCCAAGGACCTCCAGGACCACCTGGAAGATCTGGTAAGGAACTAGAAATAGTAATAGTCACCAAGAGTACTGTCAGAAGTTGCTGCCTGGTTTCCTGAGACTTAATTAGACCTAGGTTGAATTCTGGTTTGTTTTACTCCACCTAGAGTAACAGGGAACAGGGGATTCCTTCAAGGTTCCTTTAAAACATTTTCTAAATTGTCCTAATGTAATAAATCCTACTCATGTGGTATAACAAGTAGGATAAATGATCAAAACGATACTTTTACATGTTTTAAAGTATTACCTACAAATCATCTTAACTTTACATTACCGTCAACCTTTTTGACCCCCAACAAATAAAAGGAGCTCAGTGAGATGGGTTACCTATTGCAATAATCTTTCAACCCTAGAAAGTTGATTTTCATAATGAACTGAAACAAGTGACTTCCTGGAAGCCTAGGAAATCATTGTGTGTTATGTTTTGCAAGATGCAGTTTGTAGTTAATGGTCTAAAACATACAAAACCTCCAGCATGTTGTTGGGTATAGCTGCAGTCAATTATATTATGAATTGAGTTTATTCAGTTCACAATACCTCTTTCAGTCAGTCTCTCGTCACACAACCAGTAAACCAAGCAGCAAATGGCAGAAAACCAAATGCACTTTAAATGTGAATGATTGATTTGCATGGGACACACGTTTTTTCACCAATCACCACCACCGGTGTAAGAACCAAGTATTCGAACACCGACACGCCCGTCCAGTCAATTGATCAAGAACACTGAGCACGGATGATCAAAGTCTCTGCTGCCGTGCACTTTTCCTTCACACCCAAACCCCTTCTCACCAGGAAAGGTCTGAGTGTTCATCACACACCAATCACCCCAAAAGAGCATGGGATAATGTCACTTTGTTGTCCATGTCATCATCCTCTTTGTATTTTTCTTTTATCCACCAATCCATCAGTCCTCATGTCTCTTCACCCCCTTGCCCTCTTCTCCAGATCCCAAAATGGGGGGAGTCTGTAATCTATCCATCTCTCCACAGCCCTGAAGTACTGTGTATGTGTTTGTCTGCTTGTCCGACCATCGTCACCAGCGTGTGTCTGCTGTTTGTGGGTTCTTTTTTTATTTTTTTTGAAGCAATGTTGGTGTTAAGCAGCTAAGCCTATGACCAAACCCTTACAAAAAACTCTCAACTGCATTTTATTAAGTCATTTTAAAATTGGATCAATTTCAGTTTAAATTTGTGGCAGCTGACTCGGATAATTGAGATCTAGTGCCATTTCAAAATGGACAAAGAACAGAAAATTGGCAACGTTCATTTTTTTGACCAACATCAAAAACCATAAAAGGCAAGTTGAGTGTTGGGGTTTGCATTTGGCTTTGCTGTCCTGAGTGTTTTGTCCAACCAATCAGTAATCTGCATGGGCACTGTCTGTCCAACACACATAATAAACACACACACACACCTCTAGAACAAGCCTAACACAGTGCTGGAGTGAGCAGGCAACGCTGATATTAACAATATAGCTGTACAATGCACTATTTCCAATTTTATAGGAAGAGATGCACTGATAATAATGTAATCATCCTAAATAATGTTACTGAGTGAAAAGAGAATGAGCAGTAATATATAAATATAATATTAAATGTGGATAATGACATGAAAGTAAATGACAAAAATAAAAACTCATTACTCATATGTTATTCGATTGAATGTAACTTAATTTTTAGGCCGAAATCATTGAATTTCTGTTGGGCCACATTTTGTTTATAATGATTTAAAGCCTCAACAGTAACATTTAGTGTCCTATTTATTCTTAATATTCACCTTTTAATGTGTTTTTCTTTTAAATTATTGGTAATTGTCAGCACTGACCACACGCCAGCACTATGCCAGGCTAGAAAACATTCCCCTCGAGTGTTTTGGGTTTGTTTTATTTGCTATGACATTTTACCTCTGTTTCCTGTGGCTTGGCCCCACCCACTGTGGTGTGGCCCCGCTGCCCCTCTCGTGATGACACGTGCTCCCGGCCACCGCAGGTCCCGCAGGTCAGATCAACGATGTCCAGACTTTTACTGCACGTTCCTTACAGCTACTTTGCTGTACCACACTCACTGACTTTAACCTCACTATCTGAGCAACCAGGAATACATTTCACCTAAAAAACTTTCTGGGAAATCTCTGCATTTTCTATTTTCTGACCCTTTTACTCCTCTCTAACGACTATCTCCTTTCACTTTCCATGCACACTGATGGTAGTATAATGCACCTTTAACAAGTAAGCACCTTTTTGAATATTTTTTATCAATGAAAAAAAAAAAAATACTGCACCTGATATTTGAAAGACTAAGTAGTAGTTTGGCACAGTTAGCATGTTATCTGGATCACATGTAGTACCTTCAAATACAAATCTAACATTTAAAATGTGTTATGCATACAGCACCCAAGAGTCTGCACAAAACCTCACCGTATAATTAACTCACCTGGAACGTTAAATCATTGTTTTGTTTTTTAGTATGTTTCACATCCTGTTATTCCAGTTGTGTCAAATGTACTGAGATACAGTTGTTCGTACTTAAGCATCAAATAGTTTATTAAAATTTAGACATACTGAAGCTTAAAGGTTCACAATGTAATTTTGTTATAGTTTCCAGCAGTGACAGTTCCAAATCCCCAAATTTATACCCAATTCACTGTTAAAAGTCTCTCCTGAGCCCCCTGCAGGTCACATGGTTGTAAAAAAACAAACAAACAAAAACATTGCTGTGGAAATTCATGCACATTGATTACAAAACTAATTGTTCTGAGCACAGAAATGGAAAAACAAGCAGTTTAAAATCTAGTTTAGAAAAGCAAGGCTCAAATTTTGTGCTACAAAATGTTTTATATATTTCATATTTCATTCCGTAGATTGAATACCAAATTAAGAAATATCCATATATTGTTGTCCAAATCAAAACAAAAGCACATCTGCTCATTTAGGTTCAAGACATTTCACAGCAAAAACTAGTTTATTACACTTAACGGCCTCCATAGATAGTCTACTACCATTTCCTAGTGTTATTAATCCACGTGCTTCGTACCATAGCAGTATTTTTCCACCATGTGACTTCTGTTCTGCTAGGAGCTGCATCAAAATTCCAGGTTTAACTTTAAGAGTCTCCTACTTTTACATGAACAAGCAGCTCATTTTTAAGTATAACTACCCCTCGAAACAGTCTGCATTCATGCAAACATACCAGCTCCTCAATAGTAGATTAATATAAATAATTTTGAGACTAAAACAACAGATTTTTCAGGCTACTTAAGCAAAATATCTCTGTTGTTGTTCCGTCTGACAGTATTTCTGCACTGATACTTGCTTCTGTCTAAACCTCCTCTTCTTTTTTTTGCCCTGTGCCGTCAACTCGGCTCTGCTTTACCCGGGAATTCTGGGAACCGTAGGTCCTCAAGGTTAGACTCAAGTGGTTTGATGGTTTTAATACATGCTTTGATACATGCTCTTACAATGGGATTTGTCAGGGGAAATGAAGGACAACTTTTAAAGCGGGTTTAAAAGTTGTCCTTCATGGGTTTGCTTCACTTCAAATGCTCTTAGGTTAAAATGTAAATTGAGAATGATTAGAAACATATAGATAAAGACTTTACATTATTGTATTCAGAAACATTGATTTTGCAATTTTTAATGCTTTGAAGGTGAATTTATCCCAACCCCTTATTGTGGTATGTTGGTCTGTTTTAACATGGAGGGGGTAAAAATGAGTGAAAAGGTTTTAAGAAGCAGCTCATGTGTCGATTATTAAAAACTTCTGCTTTGACCATCTCTTTATCCCACAGGACAGTCCGGACGTCTCCCTCCGTGCTCATAATCACATTTATTAAAGAAAACCTGAACATATATACACACATACATCCAGCTTTGTTACTGTTATACACGATCATCTTTACTTGTGTCATAAAGGTTTCCAAGAATGAATTCTACTATCTGGTTTTTAAACTAAATGTGTTAATATACTTATCTGAGATACTCCTTTTTGTTTGTTTAGTTCATTCTGCATTGTAGAAAGTGAGGTCTGGGTCAGCTCAGTTTCCATTTATTCAGTTCATAATACACTTTATTGTTAAAAAAAGAGAATTTCAAACACTAGGGGGCAGTAAAGTCCACTTATCGAATTGATAAATGGAAACTAAACTGATCTGATCAGAAACTACAACATAATCATACCATACCTGACCTCTGACGTCTGTCTATGAAGGTGCACCCGGCCCAGACGGTCCTCGTGGACAGCCAGGAATAGGCGGCATCAAGGGAGAAAAGGGTCTTGCTGGCTCTCCCGGACAGCCTGGTTTCCCTGGATCGAAGGGAGATTCTGGTAGTCCAGGATTCTCGGTAAGAGCAAACTAGAGTGTAATGTGAAGGTATCAAACACAAATTAGGCTTATTTCTATTTGTTTCTATGATATTTAAATTGTGACAATGTTGGTGTAAATTGAATTTCTTATGGATGGTCAGAGGTGCTCAGGAGCTGAGATCTAACTGTCTGGACATCTTTCTCATAAGGGTCCCTCTGGTATTCCTGGTGGACCTGGTACGAAGGGAGACATCGGTCTGCCTGGCGTTCCCGGATTCCCTGGTTAGCCCACAATGACAGCATTTTCTAATTCCTCTTCCTGTTAAAAAAAATTGAAAATAGAATAGAAAATACTTTATTGTCATGTCCCATTTATGATCCCGGCAAGACCTAAATATATGTCCTGTTTGTATCTGTGCCAGGACCGAAGGGAGACTCAGGAATTCCAGGATCTAGCGGCCTTCCTGGAGATCCTGGTGATGTCGGACCTCCTGGTGGGTGATCACATTTACCATGTTAATTTCATTCCAGTTATTGAACCACAAAGACATTATTTCACATTAATTATTGTTGTCTTCTGTAACTTTTGATCCACAGGACCTCCTGGTGATCCTGGTGTATCTCCAGCCCCTATTGTGGTGAAAGGAGAACGAGGACCCCCTGGTCCTTCAGGCCTGCCTGGTGGACCCGGATCACCTGGCGCCCCTGGACGTGAGGGTATCCCAGGTGGGTACATTTGGACTCTTGAATGTCTAGGGCGAGTTTCAGTGCGGGATGATTCAGCATAACTATACTGATTTTAGTATGTGTTGTTTTAGTAGGTTTAGGTATTACCAACAAAATAATCTCATTCATAATAAGTTATAATAATAAGTTTTTTGTGTCATCACACCAGTAGACTATAAGTACAAGGAAGAAGGCTCAGCGGTATTGCCCTTAACCCCAACGCATGCCTCTCAATGCTACACAGAAATTTGTAACAGAAAATGTTTATCAGAAAGTAGAATTTGTGAAGACTTCTTTTGTAAATTAAGCTTTGAAAAATAGTTGAATGATCTGTTTCCGTCATTGATTGAGTGCTCTCTGTCTCTGCTCTCAGGTCTGGCTGGAGAACCAGGAGATGCTGGTCCAGAGGGTCCCCCTGGATTCAGCGGCCCACCAGGCAGGAAGGGAGACAATGGACCCTCCGGTCAGCCTGGTAAGTGTCTCTGCTGTCCTCTTAGTGTCTCTGCTTTCCTCTCAGTGGTGAGTCTAGCATCCTTTGGTGTTTTCTCCAAAAGAAACCTATAAGTTTTTTTTTGTCTAATTCAACAAACATTCAACATTATTTTGCCTAAATTGAACAATCTCTATGATCCCAGTGGTTTCTCATTTCTAATGCACCCACTCGGCATATCTCCTGATCACAGGTTCACCTGGTTACCCTGGTCCCCCTGGTTCAGACGGCCCACAGGGTCCTCCCGGTCCTCCAGGATCAGTTTCAGCAGCCCACGGCTTCCTCATCACCCGACATAGTCAGGGTCAGGATGTGCCATTCTGTCCTGACGGTACTGGCCTAGTCTACGATGGATACTCGCTGCTGTACGTGCAGGGCAATGAGAGAGCACACGGACAGGACCTTGGTATGAAAGATTTTTGTTTCTTTATTAAACCTGAACCTTTATGCTCTCATTTTGTTAATTAATTGAGCCTACGTTTCGTCTCTTCCAGGTACGGCCGGCAGCTGTCTGCGCAGGTTTAGCACCATGCCCTTCATGTTCTGCAATATCAACAACGTCTGCAACTTCGCCTCCCGCAACGACTACTCCTACTGGCTGTCTACACCCCAGCCCATGCCCATGTCCATGGCCCCCATCACTGGAGAGAGCATCAAGCCTTTCATCAGCAGGTAGGGATGGGCAGACAGGTGGCATGACGGAGAGGAGTACTGGATTAGAAGAAGGGAAGATGTTTGGTGTTTAATTTGACTTTTCTGTGTGCGTATAGGTGCGCAGTGTGTGAAGCTCCAGCCATGGTGATTGCAGTCCACAGTCAAACCATCCAGATTCCCACTTGCCCTTCGAACTGGACGCCTCTGTGGATAGGATACTCTTTCATGATGGTAAGATATGACACATTACATTACATTACATGCTTACTGAAATTACTCACATTTATCCCAATCTTTCATACAGAAACGTTTTTGTTAGGACTGCAACCCGATCAGAGCCATATACCTCATCTTCTCCTCTATTTCAAAAACTTCAGATCAGTTTTTATTTATAAGATACTTTCATGTGAAGGAAATATTCCTGAGCAGTTTCTGTTTTACTATAACCCAAATTCACAGGTTTGTTCATATCGTTCAAGTTGTCAATCATTAGATCTTCATCCTCCCAAAGTTTTTTACAAGCAGAAGTCAATTTTCGTTAAGATTTAGGGGAACAAAATTCTAAGAGATGTTTGAAGGAACATTTAAATGCTCTTTTGTAACTGTTTTTCTCAATGTATTTTTAGATTTCATGTATGGATGCAATGTGTGCAAATGTGTAATTTTTTTAACTTGTGAAAAATAAACTACACTAAAACTAAACTAATGTACTTATCTAATCTATAACCCATCTTTCTCCTCCTCCCCAGCACACCAGTGCGGGTGCAGAGGGCTCTGGCCAGGCCCTGGCCTCCCCCGGTTCCTGTCTGGAGGAGTTCCGCAGCGCTCCCTTCATAGAGTGCCACGGCAGGGGGACATGCAACTATTACGGCAACTCCTACAGCTTCTGGCTGGCCACTGTAGAATCCAATGAGATGTTCAGGTACAGACAAAGACTGTATAAAAATATATATTAGGTAGCGAGGAGTGATTACCCACTGATTTTAAATTGAAGCCAGTTTGAAGCCCAGCGTTACCGCTGCCATATTTTCCATTTAGAGCCAGGACCTTCCATATAGGGAGTGCACTCTTGGAACATGCCCCGCTACCTTAAAACGAAGCTAGTTTACTAAGAACACATTAGCTACTTTAGCTACTTATGTGCTAACAGGGCAGGTATCATAATCCAGTAACATTAAACTTACTGAAATATTACAACAATAATCTGACTCAAGCCAACGGTCAACCACAGCAGTCAATCACCGCCCGTAAGACACACATCAAAGCTACGATAAGTCTTCAAATCTTATTATCGAAGCTATCATGTCCAAAATGACCTTTTGGTTTATTACTTGAGGGGCCAAATTAAGCAATTGAGACCTTAATGACTTATTGATAAAAAAAGATTTGTAGTAGATTAGTATTTCTAAAGAAAAGTTGATGCTTTTTGAATGGGAGACAAGAGGAGCATCTAGTGGCCATCAGTGGTATTGCACCTTAAGGCTTCAACCTCAAGTCATGGTAGTTGCTTGGTATCAGAAGAGTGTCATAATGGTTAGAAGTTTTGTTAAGAGGGGGCATTTCTGGCTTGTGATATATACTTCTAACCATCACTTCTAAAAATACGCATTAGATTTAATAAGTAATCCAACCTCTTGTAATGCTGCTGCTGTAAAATTGTAATGTCTAATATTTTCACTTTAAAAAGGATTCTTACAGGTTCACATGATTTAATTAATGTCAGATTTATTAACCCTTGACTTTTACCCCTTTGCCCCTTGCAGGAAGCCCCAGTCGGAGACTCTGAAGGCGGGTAACCTACGGACGCGGGTCAGCCGTTGCACGGTCTGCATGAAGAGGACGTAACGGCATACGGCAACGAGGAACCCAACTGTTGCCAGGGACGCCTGATCGATGACAGGAGATGAATGATTGGATGATGGGGGACAAGTAGGGGGCGGTCGTAACGGTGTCGGATAAGCCGTTAACGACAAGGTGGAATTCCAATGGTGCATTGTCTTCCGGATAAAGAAAAACAAAACTACATCTAAAACAATGGTGCTACTGTGCAACACAGCTTAAAAAAAAAAGAAAAAAAGAAAAAAACTGATCAAAATCTTACATTTAGTCTTTGGTTTTCTTAAGAAGTACCTCAAAGTGAAAGCAGAAAAATATATCCACTAAATGGTGCCATGATGGATGCGCGACAACAAATTTTCATTCTTTTCCCTACTTTCTCAAAAAGGGTCACTTTTTCCTTTCTCTCTCTTTTTTTAAAAAGAAAAAAAATCACTTTTGACGTTGGTGCAAAAAGATGATACTGTACATCCATTTCTAGACATAAGTGCTCTTTTTTTTTTTTTTTTTTTTTTTTTTTGTTTTCGGCCTTATTCATGAGGAGCAAATGGTCTCCACAGTTACCAAAATCGGCACTTTGACTTCGGAAACATCCAAGATGAGAGATGCACTGACGATGAGCTTTCCTTAGTGAGACTGACTGCCTCTTTTTTCTTTTTTAAATTACTAGCTCTTCATTCACACCCTCTCTCTCTCTCTCTCTCTCTCTCTCCCCCTCCCCCTCTCTCTCTCTCTCCTTCTCTCTCTGTCATTTTTCTGTCGTCTTACATTTGGTGGTACTAACCCTGCTGCAGCCTGCCTGCTAACCATCAGCCTACACTTTTCTTCCGCTTACCTTTTTTTTTGTAAGTAATAAAATGTGTATATTGTGTAAAACACCTTTTATTTTTTAGCGTATTAGGTCCTGGATCGATACCAGCTGTTTTGTTATAAGACAATTTTTTTTTTTCAGGTTCTTTTTAGCTTGCTTACTCACTCACTTACACACACACACATACACACACACACACACACACATACAAACACACACTCACTCACTCACTCATTCATTCACTCACTTCATTGCTCATGGACACACATCGACTCAGATTTTGTACAAAGTAAGGCTTTTATGAATGAAACAGTATTTTATATATAATAAATATATATATGAAAAAAGAGGATAATGAGGTATATAAACTTATTCGGCTGCGGGGAGATTGTTCGCTGTTTTCAACCACAAACTAAGGTCATGCATTTCACCCGAGAAATAAAGCTAACTACTGAGCACAGACAGAGCCGATTTCCCTAAAAAAACATAACAGGCTTGTATATTAACAACGCCAATCACTTAAAACCTTTTTGTATTCAATTTGTAGAGTTAATAAATGTCGAACTGAATTAAAGGGGATTTGCTTCTAGGTAGTCTAATGATTGGGGGAATGTTAGAGATGGATTTGAATTAAACCTCGGCTCCTTCATGAGAAAACCACATTTCGTTGTTCGTGTGTGTCTCTCTCTCTTTTTTTTTTATTTTATTTTATTTTTTGTTAACATTTCCAGGTGCTGGGCTTTTTTTTGCTATAAAGAGAGGGCCTGAGGTTTTTTTTTTGCACCCAAAATCTTCAAATCCACTTTTTACTGGCTTGAATTTGTATCCAAAATTGGTTCAAGTGTTCACACTCGACCATGTTGAAACACACATTTAAAGTGTTCATTGAAATCAGGTGTGATAGTCCCCGATGTGACTTTTACTTCACATCAGGCGTTCACACTCCTGGTGTACTGTAAGTCTACAAAAGCTGTTTTAGGGAGGGGGGGGGAGAAATATTTTCCTGTGATTTTATTGTTATTTTTATTTTTTCAAAAACTGCTTTTATGAATTCTAATTTTTTTGTCAACCTGGGGTGCGATTAAAATGTGTATTCATTGTTTTTTTTTTCTTTTTGTTTTGTTTTCATGTTATGTTATCCAGAAGTTGTTATAAACTTTTAAGACTGAAATAAATACTATGTCCAAAGTGTCGTCTTCTGAAAATGTATGATTGCAAGGACGGGACCGAAGCTGCAGACTTTGGCAGCATTGTGCACCATATTAAATCACTTTTTTTCAACATTATTCCCAAAAAGTGTCATTTCAAGCTGAGCTGACTCAAAACTCAGAAATTGTGTCTTCAAATGTCTTGTGTTGTCGACAAACTGTCTAAAACCCAAAAGATATTCAATGTGTTATTCATGTATGTCAAAGACAAGCATCAAATTCTCACATTTCAGGTTTCTTTTTTTCCCATTTTTGCTTAAGAAATAAAAAAAACAGGATTATTATTAGTATTATTTGATTACTCATCAATTAATTGACTAATTGTTGGGGCTCTTGCTCTTGGATGCTGTGTAGCTCATGCAGGCCGAGCACGTCAAAGGGCTTGTGTGTCTAAAACTAAAACAAAAAACACATGTAAGACATTTTTAAATGTAAAGTCTTATCAAATCCTCCTTCAAACAAGACCAGGTAACCAACCAGGGAAATAGGGCAACTGTCTTGGAGCTCCAAAAGTCACACGTTTCGGTAGTTTAAAGAGGCTCATTACTAAATAAAGTTGTATTTTGTGCAATTTTAATCATAGTAACCATCAGAAAATGTGACGCAGTAGGCTACAGTTGTTTTCTTAGACTCAAACTCAACAACAGGCGTGTGTGTGTGTGTGTGTGTGTGTTACACAGAGGCTAGCAGGGTTAGCAGTTAGCTCAGAGAGTCGACAGACAGAGAAGTGGGGATTTCCACATGCTAGCTTTATTCTACAGTATTCAACATCGACCATACAAAGCCAGGTCTCCACGGCGCTACATTCACTAATCATACATGAGCAGTAAGACGTAGACAGCTCAACCACCACCAACTTGTTACTGAGAGTCTTAGCGAGAGTCCCTCCTTGTGGATGTCCGGAGAGCATAAGACATGGCGAACAACAAGGCTGATGTGTATACACTATAAAACAAAAAGGAGGCACCACCACCTTGTGGCGCTATTCAGTATTGCAGTAATAGCACAACTAGACTCTGACCATTTACAGTGTGTGTGTGTGTGTGTGTGTGTGTGTGTGTGGAGGAGGTGCACTAGCAGGTTGTGGTGGAAAAAAATGTTGAAAAGTGTCACAACAATAACATTTCTCAAATTATTTTTTACATCCATGACTCAAATTTCCTGTATTAACTAAAAGAAACAAGCTTTTAATGAAGATCTGATGCAAAGTCATTCATAATCAGGCTAAATAATGGATGGAAATACACAGCGGGTCACTAGAGAAACATCTTAAACTGACCAAAACAAACAAATTACAGTTGGTGGAGAAAATATATATAGTTCAAAGATGTCAAACATTTGGCACATTTAAAAGAATTTAAGTAACCACATATTGAATAAAATCATCATAATTTTGTCATCTTATTTCATGCTGTGTTTCTGTTATTTGTATTTAGTACATCTGTCTTTCCAAGGAGAGTGATCCCTCCTCAGTTGCTCCTCCCGAAATTTCTCTCATTTTTTTCCCTTTTAAAAGGTTTTTTTAAGAGATATTTTCCTAATTTGAATCGAGGTTCGAAGGACAGAGAGAGGATGTTCGGTGTTTCTGACGTCATTCTGACTTCCATCGAAGGCAATGACGTTTCGTAAACTGGGTGACGTCAGAAACACTAAATTAAAGAAATGACGTAGGCTGTTCGGGACAGTATATAAGGGCTCACAGCAGAGAATTCACACATTTTCTGTCAGACGCACAGAAAGCATCGACAAACTTTGGTATCTGAACGCAAACCAGAGTCAAGAATGCCAGAAAACATGATCATGAACCAAAAACCACAAGCGACCCTTGAACCTCCCACCACCACCTCCACACCAACGGTGGCCGGGAGTGAAGATCCTCTGCGGGCGTTTGTGTCCCTGCTGACGATCCAGGTGTTGACCGAGTGCAACGCTTTCAAGAACCGGAGCCAGGAGGAGTGGGTCCCTCACACCAAACGCCTGGTGAGCCAAACAGTGGAGGGACTAGCCCTCCATGGAGACGTCTGCCCAAGTTTAAAAAAGAGTAAAAAAATAAGTAAAGCGGTGCTCAGAGACCTGCAGAGGCAGATCGGAGGTAAGAGCAACCGGGAGACAGTCCTACTGCTGCAGGATCCAGATGTGGACAAACTCTTGATCCGGGCTATTCAGGTCAACATTAAGGCTTATTCTTCCCGCCGCATTAAGAGAGACTCCCGCCGTGACTCTTGGGAAGATGTGGTAAAACTTTTTGCCATCGCCACTGTTACCATCGCAGCCATGTTTTTATTACTGCTGATCCTCTAAAGCTGCTTTGGAGGAGGCTGCAGCAACATCCGCAGGCAGAAGTCCATACAGGGCCTCACAGAGGACTCACAGCACCAAGAGAGGAAGTGATGCTGACTAAAACACCTCACATCGTCCTCTGTGTGGAGTTTCTCTCTGTGCAGGCGTGGGTTTACTCTGGGACCTCCAGTTTCCTCCCACAATAAAATATTTTCACTAATGTAAATTTTTGATATATGAACTGTTTCTACTCATTAGTTATATTTTGTCTTTTAATTCGCTCATCTCTGAATCTAAAAGTGTTTTTTTTAATGTCTGGTTTTAAGAAAAGGTGACAAAAATTCCCAAAAATGGTGTTCAGTTTGCAAAAAAACACCACCAAATCTTCTACGATCAACATAATATCAAATGGTGCCTAAAAATTCAACTGCTGTGTTTACTCCACACTCTTAATATACTTTTAATTTGCTTGAATATTTCCATGTCATGCTTCTACTGCCACTCCACTGTATTTCAGAGGAAATATTAGGCCTATACTTTTTTATTTCATTACATTTATTTCACAGCTATAGTTACTTTTCAGCTCAATATTTTACATGTAAACTGATTTTTAAAAAATATATTGTTAATTTATTTAGATCACTTCATGGAGATCTGTTTTCACAAATGTAGTCAGCAGTTATTTGACAGAATATTTTATTTAACATAAAAACACCCATGATACAGCACATACATCAGTGTTTCCCAACCCTTTTGGGTAGATTTGTGTTTTACAACTTGCTTTTTAACCACATTTTCAATCATCTCATGACCACTCAGATTCATCCTGGGACCCTTTGGAGGGGCTCAACCCTTAGGTTGGGAACCACTGGTGTATATAAACTAGTTCAAACAAGCTTCACCTTAACCAGTTACAACAATAAAATGTTTTCCACACACTGATCCATCAGTATTAATAATCTAATAATTTCATATTAATGTCACTACACAATCACTATTTATCTCTTTATGATTATACTATATTTTACTAATGATACTACACACACTGTGAAGCTGAAGACAAAAACTCATCTCATGTTCTATCTGGAAGAAAACTGAACATCATTGAAACATTGAACAGTAATATTGATGAGGAAGGTTAAAGCTCGTCTATACAGGATGTAGTGAAGGTTATGGTTAAGCTGATGATAGTGCATTATTAGCAGATAGAGAATCAACTTTCAACATGGATTACACATCAGTAAGAGTGTGTTTTAATTTCAGAGCTCAGTCTTCTGCATGATTTTCGTCTTCTTCTTTTCTTTTCCCTCCTTGTGGAAGACTTTCCCATCAGGCTGCTCTCTCCACTTCAGGTTGGCTCCACTCACTCCTTGCTCCTTCAGTCTGTCCTGGATCTGGGAAACACAAATGGAAACCATTGTGAAACATTAATCCCCCATATCACGTTATTGTTGTTGTTGTATTTAAAAAGCCACTGGTTTTAAGATATGATCAAACTCCATCGTGGCAAAACACGGCAAGCACAATAAGCCTGTAATCAAGTATGTTAGACCTGGTTAACTCTTTATGCTTCCTTTAAAAAAAGTTCATTTGAGACCCTTAGGGACAAAAATGTCAGCGTGAAAGTATTGCCATAAAAAATATCATAAATTAACATTAGTTTCTACTTTCAATTAATTATTTTTTTAACCAACATCATTCCTGATAATTAATATCACATATTTATTCATTTTCAGGATGTTAACCCTTTAAATGCCAGTTTGTTTACATACAATAAAAAAAAACACAAAAATGTAATTATTTTCTATATAATAAATGCAAAGTGAATTATTTTGGAGGGGATTACGACAGCCTTGGAAATGTCAATGATTAGCAACAACATAGATTTTAATGCGTTATTATTTTTTGTGCAGTGTCAGAGCCCTGGCTCTAAGTGTCAACCCAGAACACAGGAATGTATGAAAGAGTCGTTTTTTAGCAGGGGGATTAAAAAATTTAGTTGTAATGGGTTTCAATGGGGGCATTTTTGTCCCTGAGGAGCTGAGAGGAACAATTTTATCTACACGCTGTATTATAGACTTACTATAAGTGAATGATTAAAATAAAAAATATATATATTAAAAGAATGTCCTTGGAGAATTTGATGCCATAAACATGAACAAAGCCCAAATAATCAAGAAAATAAAATACTGAAAAGCCAAAAATGTCCTTAAGGAGGCATAAGCCCCAGAACCCAAACCAGGGTGGAGTTAGAAGACTTGCCTTTTTCAGGAGTTGTGCTTTCACAGCAGGGTCATTGAGATTCACAGAGGGGTCATCCAGCTTCATCCTCAGCTTAACTACCTGCCTCTTCACTGCTGCAGGGACACAGAATAATAAGAGAGACAAAATATGCTTTTATGACAATCACTTCATGTTCTTGTTTGAATAAACTTCAACATCAACGATTCAAATGTTATGGAAATATTTGTTCTCTTGCACTAAAGGACAGTAACCCACTCACCAGGTTGAGCGATGCCGTGGCAGACAAATGGTAAATTGTAGTTGTCACAGTTCTCTGGCCACCATTTTCTTGAGTGACGATACAGAGATGTAACACATAACACGCCTGAAGAGTCACTATGGTAGAAATAATCCTCATGCCAGTATCCAAATGAGGTTTTACTCCCATCTGACCAGTAAGTGTCAAGATTTCCAATCAAACCGATCCATGCCCAGTGACTCGGCACCAAGTTCTGGATCTGCTGGAGCTCAGCGTCGTTCCTCGCAGTAGCCAGGTCTATGTAGTTCTCCCTGCAGTACCTCTGAGCACTGGACCAGTTCATTGATTGACTCACATAAACAAATTGAGGGTCCAGCTGTGTTCCTGCAGTTAGTTTGGGGAGAAAGTGGAATTGTTGACGTACTGAGTTTTTAAATAATATTTTAATGCAGATAAAGAGTATTTTTATGTTAATAATGTATCAAATAAGAATATGTGATGTCAGATGAGTTGCTTGTAGTAATGAACCCAAAACAATCTGTTAATGCAGTTTAAAGGAAGAAAATATACTTTGCTGTTACTTACCCTTATAACAGATGAATGGAAATAAATGAGAGCAGTCATAAGTCTGCCATCCTCCATGGCTGTGAATGTATGTGCAGGACTGAGGACTTGAGGAAGTCTGGTTTATCGTCAGTAAGTGTTTGCCACTTCCTAGATTCAGGCCCTCTCCCTCTGTACCCATCTGACCACTTCCAAACAATGTTACAGTACAAACCAATCCAGACATTATTTTTACCAGCAGATGAAAGTATGTTATTGAGCTGGTTCTGGTCTTCCTGGTTTTCAATGGTAGCCAGGTCTGTGTATTTCTCTCTGCAGTAGGTCTGAGCATCAGTCCAATTCATCACTTTATCAACAAAGTGGTACTGATGGAGACCAGATGTGGAGAAGATGAACCAACCTGGGAGGGAAACACATATGACTTATTAACATATTTTAACGTGTAAAGGCTGAAAGTAAAGTTTTTCATCCAGTGTTTTCAATATAATATAATAATAAACAGCGTTAAGGTCCGTCCACACTGAGAACGATAACTATAACTATAACTATAACTAACTATAATAACGATGTGAGCGTCCACACGCTACGCACTGCTGCTGTGTCTGGAGCTAATTATTGATGAACTGCTACTGCTGTACGTTGTACGGAAACTTATTGCATTCACTTTAAAAAAGCTCTGTTTTTCTGAATAATCTTTTTTTCTTTTTCTGTTTTTCTGAGTTTTTTTTTTTTCCTTTTCGGAAGATTTTTTTTTCTTCTGTTTTTCAGAGTTGTTATACTTAATACTTACTAATCCTGCGAGAAGCTCCGTACTACGAGGGAGTATTAGGGCCGGACTAATAAAAAATAAAGAAATTAAAAATAAAAAAATAAAATAAAAATATATATATTTATTTATTTTTAATTATTATTATTATTATTATTATTTTATTTCTATATTTAAAAAATAAATAAATAAATATTTATTAATTTATTTTGAATATATATCTATATATTGGAAATTACGAGATTAAAGTCATAATATTACGAGAAAAAAGTAGTAATTTCATGAGAACTGAGCAGTCTTCACCCTGCGTTAAAATGAGGATTGTTGAGCATCTTGTGAAGTTATACTTTGGTATCGGTTTCACAAATAAGGAAATACTTAATCTTTTGGCACATCAGCATCAAATTATTATCAATATCAGGACTTTGAACCGATTGTGCAAATGACTGTGTCTATTTCGAAGACCTCAGGGTGTCAAAGCAACTGTATAACATACAGTTTGACATCCTGAGATCAAAGGGTCAGGGAGCATAGTGAGGTTATACAGTTGGTTTGACATCATTCACTCAAATGTTTGTGTTTTGAATGTCAAATGAATGTTGAAAATTAAACTAACTTAATACCACACTACCACAGATAGCCTTGCAGTCGACCACTACCAGACATCTCCTCTTCCGCAAAAATGCATTTTTGAATTTCTTCCAATTTTCTTGCGCTTCAAACATTTGAGTGAATGATGTCAAACCAACTGTATAACCTCACTATGCTCCCTGAACCTTTGATCTCAGGATGTCAAACTGTATGTTATACAGTTGGTTTGACACCCTGAGGTCTTCGAAATAGACACAGTCATTTGCACAATCGCTTCAAAGTCCTGATACTGATAATAATGTGATGCTGATGTGCCAAAAGATTAAGTATTTCCTCATTTGTGAAAGTATAACTTCACAAGATGCTCAACAATCCTCATTTTAACGCAGGGGGAAGACTGCTCTATCTTCTAAAAGTTCTCATAAAATTACTGTTTTATTCTCGTAATATAATAATTTTATTCTCGTAATTAAAAAAATGAATAAATAAATGTTCTCTTAGTCTGGCCCTAATACTGCTTCGTACTTCCGTAACGTTACACGGAGAAATACTTAAAGAAAAGCAGCAGAGTTCAGAGGTGGGTAGCTATTGATTCAGCGTGTTGATCAGAAGTATAAATTTCAGTATTTACAGACCAAACTGACCCGCAGCAGATGTTGAAGCACGATGTGTAAAAGTGACAAAGTATGAGCAAAGATCCGGTCACTTTGTTTATTTTACATTATAATAGAGAACAAAGTTTCAGCCTCTTTGTAATAATAAAGACTTCTCTAAAGAAATCACCTCTGTCATCCTGCCCCAATTTACAGCCCTTCAGTCCGTGGTGAGAGAAGAAAAACTACATTCAAATGAATAAATAAGCATTTTTGATTGAGAGTCAGTATTTTTGTCATTCATCAATCTGAAAGTGATTCCAACAATATTTTTCTCTTCTATTGTTATAGTTATAGTTGTGATGTGGACTCCGCCATTTAAAACTATAAATTCATATCGTTATAGATATTGTTCTCAGTGTGGACGGCCCTTTAGGCATGATCAAATAATTCACTGACCTGACAGATAAAAGACACCCAGCGAGATCCTTTCCATCATGATGCTGCTCTGAGTACTGTATGTGCTGAGAAATATGACTGAAATATAACTCTGACCTTAGGCAAACCTATGCAAATTCAACACCTGCTTCTCTTCCCCTTTCCCCTGAAAGTGCAACTTTCTGGCTCAATGCTGTCATTGAGAGTTCAATGTTTAACACAATGCCTCCCTGTGATTGCTCCAACAGTGTAGAACTGACACTACTGGACAAGCGTGACTGCACACATTGGCCCTGCCAATAAAAGTGCAAATGTAGCCACTACATTTCCATAACTGCGTCTCTTGTATTAATACACAGTTTATGTACTCTGGAAAAGAAGAGCAAATTAATAATAGTCTTAACTGCAAGTAATGATATATGTATATATGTTGGTCTCTGAAATAATAATACATTGATTAGCGTATTCTGATTGATTTCACATCTAGATAAACACTTTTTATTGTCAAGTCTGTTATTTGTACAGCCCAATATCACAACAGTCTGTACAGTAATACAACATCCTCTGTCCTTCGACCCTCGATTCAAATAAGGAAAATATATCTAAAAAAAAACTTTAAAAGGGGGAAAAATGAGAGAAACACTCTCCTTGGAAGGACAGATGTACAAAATACAAATAACAGAAACACAGCATAAAACAGAATGACAAAATTATAATGATTCTATAATATACATAAAAATGTTTGACATCTTTGAACTATATATTTATTCTCCACCAACTGTAATTTGTTTGTTTTGGTCAGTTGAAGATGTTTCTCTAGTGACCCGCTGTGTATTTTATATACACCCTGTAGTTGTGTTTGAGACTCAGAAAACAACTGAACTGCTGTGCTGTCATACCTGGCTCCAGGTGTTTGTTAGGTATATCATCAGTTGTTTTATAATTGTACTCAATCCGACTTTATTTAGGATTATACCGCTCTACAAGACAGTGCCACAAGAGGAACTTGTGACTTTTGGGGCCCCGAGGCAGGTGGTGTCTTCATAACTGATAATGGATCACTTCAGGGAAAGGGAGGCAAATACACAGTTGCCAGTAAAGTTGTAATAAAATATTTTTTACATGAAATGATTGTGACAAAGTGTATATATTCTCAAAATTGTATTGATCAATCTCATTGCACCTGGTCAAAGGTGATTACTGATGTGTATATAGAAAATAAAAAGAGGAATGTGTCTGAAAACAAAATTATTCCAACTTTATGAGCGACCGTGTATATGGAAATATTATACATTTACTTTAATGTTTATGCAGAACTTTTACTTGTAATGGAGTATTTCTATGCTGTGATAATGCTACCTTTAATTAAGTTAAATATCTCTCAACTTCTTCCACCAATGCATGTCAACATTAAGTTAAAGAAAAATGTTTTGTGTCTTAATGTATGTCCTCTGCCTGTTTGTTGTAATGCTGCCATCTGCTGGTCACTCGGCTTGATGCAGGACTTTTAATTTTAATGGAGTATTTCTTTACTGTGGTAATGCTGCCATCTGCTTAAAACGGCTCTCGTGGTTTTCTAATGGAGCTTTTCCACTACACAGTTCCAGCACGGCTCGACTCGACTTGTTTTTTTTTTTGCGTTTCCACTAGGAATAGTACCTGGTACCTGGTACTTTTTTAGTACCTGCTCTGCTGAGGTTCCAAGGGAGCCGAGCCGATACTAAATGTGACGTCAACAGACTTCCGGAAGTGTCATGAGCCATCCCACACAAAAATCAAACCCGCCATTTTTAAATACCGGCAGCAGTGTTACAGCCATACGGCTCAATTTTCTTGCTTTTTGTGTGACAGAAAGCCACATACAGCAGCAAGTACACCATCGCCTCCATGTCCTCCATTGTTTATTGTGTCGCGTATAAAACGAAGTCACGGCAGTTTCGCGGAGCCGTGCTATAACGACCCCGCCCACGTTGAGTAGGTACCTTTTTGTAATGGGAAAGGTCGTTCATAACTATCAGGAGTGACCAGTAGATGGCAGCATTACCACACGGAGGCAGAGGACATACATCAGACACAACACATTATTATCTATCTTAATATTGGCTTTCATTGGTGGAAGAAGTAGAGAGATATTTAACTTAATTAAAGGTAGCAATACCACAGCAGAAAGATACCCCAATACCAAGTAAAAGTACTGCATAAAATATATTCCTTCTGTATCCAGATAGAGAATCAACTTTCAACATGGATTACACATCAGTAAAAGTGTGTTTTAATTTCAGAGCTCAGTCTTCTTTCTGCTTTTCTTCTTTTCTTTTCCCTCCTTGTGGAAGACTTTCCCATCAGGCTGCTCTCTCCACTTCAGGTTGGCTCCACTCACTCCTTGCTCCTTCAGTCTGTCCTGGATCTGGGAAACACAAATGGAAACCATTGTGAAACATTAATCCCCCTTATCACGTTATTGTTGTTGTTGTATTTAAAAAGCCACTGGTTTTAAGATATGATCAAACTCCATCGTGGCAAAACACGGCAAGCACAATAAGCCTGTAATCAAGTATGTTAGACCTGATTAACTCTTTATGCCTCCTTTAAAAAAAGTTCATTTGAGACCCTTAGGGACAAAAATGTCAGCGTGAAAGTATTGCCATAAAAAATATCATAAATTAACATTAGTTTCTACTTTCAATTAATTATTTTTTTAACCAACATCATTCCTGATAATTAATATCACATATTTATTCATTTTCAGGATGTTAACCTTTTAAATGCCAGTTTGTTTACATACAATAAAAAAAACACAAAAATGTAATTATTTTCTATATAATGAATGCAAAGTGAATTATTTTGGAGGGGATTACCACAGCCTTGGAAATGTCAATGATTAGCAACAACATTGATTTTAATGCATTATTATTTTTTGTGCAGTGTCAGAGCCCTGGCTCTAAACACACAGGAATGTATGAAAGAGTCGTTTTTTAGCAGGGGGATTAAAACATTTAGTTGTAATGGGTTTCAATGGGGGCATTTTTGTCCCTAAGGAGCTGAGAGGAACAATTTTATCTACATGCTGTATTATAGACCTATTATAAGTGACTGATTAAAATATAAAATATATATATATATATATATATATATATTGTATTTTAATCAGTATATATATTAAAAGAATGTCCTTGGAGAATTTGATGCCATAAGCATGAACACAGCCCAAATAATCAAGAAAATAAAATACTGAAAAGCCAAAAATGTCCTTAAGGAGGCATAAGGGTTAAGACAGCCCCAGAACCCAAACCAGGGTGGAGTTTGAAGACTTGCCTTTTTCAGGAGTTGTGCTTTCACAGCAGGGTCATTGAGATTCACAGAGGGGTCATCCAGCTTCATCCTCAGCTTAACTACCTGCCTCTTCACTGGTGCTGAGGCACAGAATAATAAGAGAGACAAAATATTGTATATATATATACAATTTTATGACATCAAACCCATAAATGTAAAGAAGCAATCACTTCATGTTCTTGTTTGAATAAACTTCAACATCAGTGATTCAAATGTTATGGAAATATTTGTTCTCTTGCACTAAAGGACAGTGACCCACTCACCAGGTTGAGCGATGCTGTGGCAGACAAATGGTAAAACGTTCTCACAGAGTGTTGGCTGCCATTCTCCCGACCCATAGGGAGACAAAACACAAAACACGCTTGAAGAGGAACCTGAGAAATAATCCTCATGCACCGATCTAAATGAGGTTTTACTCCCATCTGACCAGTAAGTGTTAACATTTCTGATCAAACCGATCCATGGCCAGCCTCCGATCTGAGCCACGGTGTGGATCTGCTGGAGCTCAGCGTCGTTCCTCGCAGTAGCCAGGTCTATGTAGTTCTCCCTGCAGTACCTCTGAGCATTGGACCAGTTCATTGATTGACTCACATAAACAAATTGACGATCCAGCTGGGTTCCTGCAGTTAGTTTGGGGAGAAAGTGGAATTGTTGATATACCAAGTTTTTAAATAATATTCCAATGCAGATAAAAAGTATTTTTATGTTAATAATGTATCAAATAAGAATATGTGATGTCAAATGAGTTGCTTGTAGTAATGAACCCAAAAAATCTGTTAATGTAGATTAAAGGAAGAAAATATACTTTGCTGTTACTTACCATTATAACAGATGAAATTAAGTTCATGAGAGCAGTCATAACCATCCCATCCTCCATGGCTGAAAATGTATGTGCAGGACTGCTGACTTGAGGAAAAGCCTGGTTTACTGTCAGTAAGTGTTTGCCAGTTTTTAGATTCAGGCCCTCTCCCTCTGTACCCATCTGACCACTTCCAAACAATGTTACCATGCAGACCAATCCAGAGATTATGGTAACTAACAGAGGAAGTTATGTTATTGAGCTGGTTCTGGTCTTCCTCGTTTTCAATGGTAGCCAGGTCTGTGTATTTCTCTCTGCAGTAGGTCTGAGCTTCAGTCCAATTCATCTTTTTATCAACAAAGTGGTACTGATGGAGACCAGATGTGGAGAAGATGAACCAACCTGGGAGGGAAACACATGACTTATTAACATCTTTTAACATGTAAAGGCTGAAAGTAAAGTTTTTCATCCAGTGTTTTCAATATAATATAATAATAAACAGCGTTAAGGTCCGTCCACACTGAGAACGATAACTATAACTATAACTATAACTATAACTAACTATAATAACGATGTGAGCGTCCACACGCTACGCACTGCAGCTGTGTCTGGAGCTAATTATTGATGAACTGCTACTGCTGTACGTTGTACGGAAAGTTATTGCATTCACTTTAAAAAAGCTCTGTTTTTCTGAATAATCTTTTTTTCTTTTTCTGTTTTTCTGAGTTTTTTTTTTCCTTTTCGGAAGATTTTTTTTTCTTCTGTTTTTCAGAGTTGTTATACTTAATACTTACTAATCCTGCGAGAAGCTCCGTACTACGACGGAGTATTAGGGCCGGACTAATAAAAAATAAAGAAATAAAAAATAAAAAAATAAAATAAAAATATATATATTTATTTATTTTTAATTATTATTATTATTATTTTATTTCTATATTTAAAAAATAAATAAATAAATATTTATTTATTTTGAATATATATCTATATATTGGAAATTACGAGATTAAAGTCATAATATTACGAGAAAAAAGTAGTAATTTCATGAGAACTGAGCAGTCTTCACCCTGCGTTAAAATGAGGATTGTTGAGCATCTTGTGAAGTTATACTTTGGTATCGGTTTCACAAATAAGGAAATACTTAATCTTTTGGCACATCAGCATCAAATTATTATCAGTATCAGGACTTTGAAACGATTGTGCAAATGACTGTGTCTATTTCGAAGACCTCAGGGTGTCAAAGCAACTGTATAACATACAGTTTGACATCCTGAGATCAAAGGGTCAGGGAGCATAGTGAGGTTATACAGTTGGTTTGACATCATTCACTCAAATGTTTGTGTTTTGAATGTCAAATGAATGTTGAAAATTAAACTAACTTAATACCACACTACCACAGATAGCCTTGCAGTCGACCACTACCAGACAGCTCCTCTTCCACAAAAGACGCAATTTCTTCCAAGTCCGTGTGGTTCTTTCTTCGAAATAGACTTAGTTTGCACAATCGTTTCAGAGATTTATGAAAAGAAAGTCATATTATTCTAACCTGTTGTTTTAGAGGAAGTTGGTAAAATGAGGGCCGTGGAGGATTTTGTGGAGTTTTACTTTAGGATAGGTTTCACAAACAGGGAGATACTTAATATTTTGGCACATCAGCATCATATCATCATAAGTATTAGGACTTTAAAAAGAATATGCAAGAAAATGCATCTTTTCCGGAGAAAGAACCAGACGGACTTGGAAGAAATCATTATGACTTTATTCTCATAATATTATGACTTTATTCTCATAATATTATGACTTTATTCTCGTACATTACGAATTTATTCTCGAAGTTTGTGACCCCCCCCCCCCCCCCCCCCCCCAATGTGGCCCTAATACTCCGTCGTATTTCAAAATCCTGATATTGATAATAATTTGATGCTGATATGTCAAAAGATTAAGTATTTCCTTATTTGTGAAACTGATACCAAAGTATAACTTCACAAGATGCTCAACAATCCTCATTTTAACGCAGGGGGAAGACTGCTCTATCTTCTAAGAGTTCTCATAAAATTACTACTTTATTCTCGTAATAGAATAATTTTATTCTCGTAATTAAAAAAATAAATGTCCTCTTAGTCTGGCCCTAATACTGCTTCGTACTTCCGTAACGTTGCACGGAGAAATACTTAAAGAAAAGCAGCAGAGTCCAGAGGTGGATAGCTATTGATTCAGCGTGTTGATCAGAAGTATAAATTTCAGTATTTACAGACCAAACTGACCCGCAGCAGATGTTGAAGCACGATGTGTAAAAGTGACAAAGTACATTATAATAGAGAACAAAGTTTCAGCATCTTTGTAATAATAAAGACCTCTCTAAAGAAATCACCTCTGTCATCCTGCCCCAACTTACAGCCCTTCAGTCCGTGGTGAGAGAAGAAGAAGCTACATTCAAATGAATAAATAAGCATTTTTGATTGAGAGTCTTTTTATCATTCATCAATCTGAAAGTGATTCCAACAATATTTTTCTCTTCTTTTGTTATAGTTATAGTTGTGATGTGGACTCCACCATTTAAATCTTTTCATAGTTATCATTATATTGTTCTCAGTGTGGACGGCCCTTTAGGCATGATCAAATAATTCACTGACCTGACAGATAAAAGACACCCAGCGAGATCCTCTCCATCATGATGCTGCTCTGAGTACTGTATGTGCTGAGAAATATGACTGAAATATAACTCTGATCTTAGGCAAACCTATGCAAATTCAACACCTGCTTCTCTTCCCCTTTCCCGTGAAAGTTCAATAAATTAATAAACTCTTTGGGTCAATGCTGTCATTGACAGTTCAATGTTTAACTGCACTGAAACTACATGGCTGTATAAGGGTGTCTGCACACTTTAATTGTCTTTAAATGTCCTTTCATGGTGTGTTTCTATTACATGAAATCTCAA
>JAJDFG010000693.1:87500-92234 GCA_021039105.1 Scomber colias
CTGTATTTAATTAAGTACTTGAGTAAAAGTTACAATTCAACCCCCTCTTTTTCAAACATGATTGCATTTTCCTTCCTTCTGTGACTATTCATCAGGTATGTATTAGATAACACTTAGTTTGATTTCTTTAAATGACATAGAGATACTAGGCATGTTCATATGGAAGTATAACACACAAACAAAAGCAAAGCAGAGAATTGCCATTAAAGATTAAATCAATAAAATGAGGAAGAGAGTATGGAGGGTTTCTTCTTTTCTTTTTCTTCGTGTGGTAGCTGCAGCTATTGTTTTGGTTTCCTAAGCTGTTTGAGGCTTCAGGCTTTCTTGACTAATCTACTTCCTGATTTGTATTGGCTGAGCTAGAAAGATCAGAGAGGATCGGAGGTTAGGTGGTCTGTTTGTGTATGTGTGTGTGTGTCTGTGTGTATCCAGACAAGCTGTTTAGAGCTACTCCTGCCTGCTTATTCCTGGAAAGACATGCTGATCTTTTGTCAGAGCGTGCACAAAGGTACGTTAGGGATGCCGCACTTAAACACAAAAGCTTTATGTCACACAGCTGGGAGGCTCCCTGGTGTTAAGAGAGTCCATCCCATTAGCAAAAACAGATTATGTGTTTCCTGCGCTCAAAGGCTTGAGGTGTCCTGCCAAAAAGTTCTTATGCAAGACACACAGACTCTCAAGCTCAACCAGTCTCTCCAGGTAAGAACTTCACTGCCGATGTATGCTTTCATTTTACCTGAATCCACATAATAGATATTTAAACACAATATATTTAAAGATCCTGACAGCATTACATCAACCACATGGTCCTTTTACCTTCTTTAACTCAAAGCTCCAGCAACACCTATAGTATAGAACAACTTTATTGTTAGGCCAATGCGTTTCAGCTTGTGGCCTACATAGGGCTGAGTGCCGGTACTCCCTACCTTTAAAGTCTGTGTAAAGTAAGAATAAATATGTGCTCTGAGTTTGACATACCACAGAAAAGTGTGTTGTTAACCACCCTGCCAAATTTGAATGATTAAAAAAATCGCCAAATATATGAAATTAGGCTTCAAAGTTGTGTAAAACTCAGCCTCTTTCTCTGCTGGCAAACACTTGGGAGTCGGAAACCCCGCCCCCTACCAAGTGTCACCTGTCAATCAAAGTCACCACCTCGGCTGCTAGCTCGGCGGCTAACTGTAGATTGTAGTAGTAGTAGTAGTGTGTGCTGAATGTATTTAGCGGGTTTATGCTAATCACTAAATCCTGAACACAGAAATCTTGAAACACAGTTTGTGAAGCCTAGCTCCACAATTCAAATCTAAATGGTTGAAATGCTTTTTGCACCATTTTTAGAAATGGTATTGTAATTTTTTTTAAATGTCCAAGTAGTTGTTGCTGGAGTTTTGACTTTTTTAAGACTTTTATCCCTTCCCTATGCAACTTGCAAGCAGGAGAAGTTGTGCCAGAAACCTCTACTACTCTGCTTCTATAACCAGGCAATAAACTAGCCTATATTTTGCTCTTGATTTAATAGTCCACTATATGAGGTAAAAACAACACTGCAGATGATGATTTCCCAATTCTTACTTTATTTCCTGACCAAGTGCAACAGGTCTACTATTCACCGATAAGTCTAAAAAGCTGCCTCAGTTGTTTTTTTGGATATTTGCTGGCAGCAGTTAGCAAATTAGCAGGCAGTTACATATATGCACATCCTGCAGTTACGGAGCAACATTAGCATTCATTTGGAGTCATGTTTCTGGCCAGCTAATGAATGTAAATCCAATATTTAGGCTATTCTTAATTTAGCTCTGGTTGGACGCCACCGACTCCTGAGGGAAATATCTGGCTGTTTACCCGCTAAATGCTACGCTATGTTCACCAGCTAATTGCTAATTTTGGTCTGTCAGCAGTTTGGTGATTGGCAGGCGGCGTACAGTGGGGTACACGAAAGTCACAATCACATGGAGCTTACATTAAATATCACTGACACATGACCAAAACCCAGAAAAGGCCCAGATGTCATCAAAAAAGTACCAATCTGGCTACGTTAGTGTCATCAAATGTCAAACACATAGTATTTCCTTTGAGCAAATTGGGTTTTGATTATATATGGTGTTTCAGGATGGGCAGTGAACAGTGTGCAGACATTTTTTAGCTTAAAAATGCTTCCTGCTTTCTCTGTAATAAAGTAAAGTGTCAAATAAAATTCGCTAAAAACCAAAACAATGAGCTGAAAGATGCTAAAACACGTTGATAACAGCTGAGGGGGAACTGTTTCTTTAATCTCTAAGACATACTGTAGTCATTTGATCCACTGCTAACATAGAAATACTGATCAGTGTGGCTTTAACCCTCCTGTTGTCCTCGGGTCAAGGAAGGAAGGAAGGAAGGAAGGGAAGGAGGGAGGGAGGAAGGGAGGAAAGGAAATGAAAGAAGGAAGGAAAGGAGGGAGGAAGGGAGGAAGGAAAGGAAAGAAGGAAGGAAAGGAAGGAGGAAGGGAGGAAGGAAGGAGGAAGGGAGGAAAGAAGGAAGAAGGAAGGAAAGGAGGGAGGAAGGAAGGAGGGAAGGAAGAAGGGAGGAAAGGAAAGAAGGAAGAAGGAAGGAAAGGAAAGAAGGAAGAAAGGAAGGAAAGGAAGGAGGAAGGAAGGAAAGGAAAGAAGGAATAAGGAAGGAAAGGAAGGAGGAAGGGAGGAAGGAAGGAAAGGAAGGAGAAAGGGAGGAAGGAAGGAAAGGAAGGAAGGAAAGGAAGGAGAAAGGGAGGAAGGAAGGAAAGGAAAGAAGGAAGAAGGAAGGAAAGGAAGGAGGAAGGGAGGAAGGAAGGAAAGGAAAGAAGGAATAAGGAAGGAAAGGAAGGAGGAAGGGAGGAAGGAAGGAAGGGAAAGAAGGAAGAAGGAAGGAAAGGAGGGAGGAAGGAAGGAGGGAAGGAAGGAAAGGAAAGAAGGAATAAGGAAGGAAAGGAAGGAGGAAGGGAGGAAGGAAGGAAAGGAGGGAGAAAGGGAGGAAGGAAGGAAAGGAAGGAGGAAGGGAGGAAGGGAGTAGGAGAGTAGGAAGGAAGGTAGGAAAGAGGAAGGAAAGGAAGGGAAGGAAGGAGAAGGAGGAAGAGAGGAAGGGAGGAAGGAAGGAAAGGAAAGAAGGAAGAAGGAAGGAAAGGAGGGAGAAAGGGAGGAAGGATGGAAAGGAAAGAAGGAAGAAGGAAAGGAGGGAAGAAGGAAGGAAAGGAGGGAGGAAGGAAGGAGGGAAGGAGAAGGGAGGAAAGGAAAGAAGGAAGGAAGGAAGAAAGGTAGAAAAGAAGGACAGAGGAAAGAAAGAGAGAAGGAAGGGAGGAAGGAATAAGGAAGGTGGTACGTGTGGACTTGGCCCTAAAAGTGAGTCAGGGCTTTTCTTCTCCTATATAAGGAAAGTATCGTTTTAATGTCAGCCATTATTCTCTGGGGGGGGGGGCGGGGGGGCGGGGGGGGGAGGGGGACACACACTTTTGCTTCCAATACATATTTGATCACAAGACGTCTATAGCGTCTGACTTGATTTGGAACATACCAGAAAAGCCCCCTTTGCTGCTGCTGCTAACCCTAACCCTACCTAATTAGGAAACGTTCCAGGATGTGAGAAGCAGGCGTCACCGCTATCGATGGGATCTCTCTCTCTTGTCGAAGATTGATGTTGTTGTTGAGTGTCAACAAGGCCGGACCTCCCGCTGGGCGACATGGATACGAGATGCGGTCAGGTGAAACTCTGACGCATCCGCTCTCATTAGGGGAAACTATCTGGTTGTGTTTGCGTATGTGAGGGGTTCCTGGTACTTCGGATACACTCACTGATGATGATGATGATGACGATGATGATGATGACGACGATGATGATGATGATGACGCTAATTGCTGCACTAATTTTGAAGAGCCATCGTACATCAGATC
The DNA here is from genome assembly GCA_021039105.1 of Scomber colias. Classification (NCBI taxonomy): domain Eukaryota; kingdom Metazoa; phylum Chordata; class Actinopteri; order Scombriformes; family Scombridae; genus Scomber; species Scomber colias. Next base: position 91,403 of record JAJDFG010000693.1, read on the forward strand.
CCCGAAGAATATATTGGCCAAGTGGACTGCAAGCCAGAGACACATAGACACATATGCACTCAAATACACACACACACACACACACACACACACACACACACACACACACACACACACACACACACACACACACACACACACACTAATACACACTTGGTGTTGTTTTGAAACTCTAGTACCAGTCTACATCCCCAGTGGTCCCACTGGTTCGTCCATCAGTAATGAAACTCTACCAGGTCACATGCTAGTGTTGAAATGCCCATGCTTGGTCTGTGACTTGGCCCTCATCTTCCTCACACACACACACACACACACACACACACACACACACCACACACACACACACACACACACACACACACACACACACACACACACACACAGAAACACACACACACACTTGTATACATCATCAAATACCGCCTGGTGGCCGCTCTCCCCCAGAGGCTGCAGCGTTTTTCTCGCTGGGTAAAAACATCCAGGGCTTCATCTGCGGGATTAGAGGCTGTGTTAGGAGCGTCCTGTTACCCAAAGGTCACATTTTAAGTTCCTTCAACGACCAAACTGCTCCGTCAACACCGAACCTTTTCCTGAATGACACTGAACACCTCCAATGTAAAGACCCTAACTCCAACGTTGTATAATTAATGATGTAGTGGCCATATTTGGGGACCTTGGCAGTGAATTTGTGCAAAGCTCTCATTAAAGACATTAAGGTCGTGTCCTCATATGTTTAATTAACCCTTAATTTACCTTCTATAGCAAAATGGTTATTTTATCATAACTTCATTTCATGCTTTTTACACATAGCTCCTGTCGCACAGCAAGGACA
>JAJDFG010000694.1:0-90000 GCA_021039105.1 Scomber colias
CTCAAAGCTAAATAATATAAACTAAACTGCTCTTTTTGGTTTTTGTGTTTTTTTTTTTTATCTCCGTCTGGAGAATATCTGTGACACAAGAGCGTCAAACTGAAGATGTATTAAACTACTATTGAGATTTTAACCAAAAGAAACAACAGAAACAATCACTTTTGTAGCTTCATATGTTTGAAATATGACTTTAAATTGGAGGATGTGTTCAAACTGGCATACCAATATCATGGCTCTATGTGATTACTTCAGTTTTTTGCATGAATATGATGTATTTATTATATTTTTCCTTCATTTAAATGCTGCTGCAACAGCTTTTTTGCACTCTGGATCATATTTACCCTTTAAAATAGTCAAATATCAGCAGCTTTAATCCAAGAAATATGTATAGGATCGTAGTTTAAGCCTTCAAAAAGCCATTAATAGGGAATAAGAATGAGCAATTATCTTATATTGTGTCATTGTATTTGTTTCCTCCTGTTCATACTGATTATTAACAAGATAATTGAGCCATATCAGACACCAATGATTATTCAACGTAGAGTATTTTAGATATGTTTTAAAATATGTCTGGAGGGGATCTTTAAGTCTAGTAGGTGAAATATAAAAGAGACATTTAACTATTCCTTCTTATAGGGGCCCCTGTGGATCTCCAGGATCCAGTTAGAGATCCATTACAGCAGGCTTTGTCTTTGCATGAGTCACTATCACTGTGATTACCATGTGTCCTTGTTCAGTTAATAATATTTTTAAATCCTTTTTTTCCCCTGCATTTACTGAGCTTGTGTATATGGGAGCCCATTTCTGCCAATGTGATGGTAAAAAAGTAGGTCAATATAATAAGAAACTATCTCAAAATAATGACGTAGTATCACATTAGATATTATCTCGTTATATAGAGATGGTTTCTCATTATTTTGAGATACTAAGTCATTATTTTGAGATAGTTTATCGTTATTTAAAGAAAGCATCTCATTATTCAGCCATAGTATCTCATCATTTAGAGATAGTTTCTCATTATATAGACATATTATCTCATTATATTGAGATAGAGTCATTATTTACAGATAGTTTCTCATTATTTACAGATATTATCTTATTATTTAGAGATAGTCTGTCATTATATAGAGATAATATCTCATTGTATACAGATATTATATCATTATATAGAGATAGTATATCATTATATACAGATAGTATCTCTTTATATATAGATATCTCATTATTTAGAGATAGTCTGTTATTATATAGTTATTATCTCATTATTTACAGATATTGTCTCATTATATACAGATATTATCTCATTATATACAGATATTATCTCATTATTCAGAGATTGTCTCTCGTTATATTGACTCACAAACTTAAACTGTGCATCACCTCTCTCCCCTCTGCTGGCTGTGTCCGCGCATGCTCAGTTTGTGTCTCCATCATTCCCAGTGTAGCAGCAGCAGCAGAGGCAGAGAGCTAAATGGGGTAAGGCTGCTTTATTCTTATTTCTATCTAAAGCTACACAGACGTACTGCTGCTGGTTGTTGCACTGCTGCTCACTGTCTCAGCACCGGGACGCGTTCACAGGGAGGGTAAGCATAGAGTATATTTACACAGCTTTGATTTGACGCAAACGTTTTTTAGTCTCTCTTCTTCTTCTCCTCTTCTCTCTCTCTGCAAACGCAACGGCTGTTAGCATCGCATGCTAACTCAAAGCTAAGCTAGGCTAGGCTAGGCTAGGCTAACTCGGCCTTCCCCCCCGTTTTCTGGCCTCCTGTCGCGGGGCCTAGCTGGGTTTTTTTATTTTTTATTTTATACTACTTCGACAATATTGAAGTCGGAATCTCGGCTACTAAGGTTAAGAAGAAAGAATAAGGGGAAAGTCTTCTTAAACGTGAAATACTCTCCGAAATAATCACGGCAAAAAACAACCGTTATTAGCATTAGCCACCTAGCTCGCCCTCTAATTCATTTACATTATAAGAGAGAAGCTAACTAGCTTAGCATCAGCTAGCTCTCTCTCTCTCCTTCTCTCTATCCCTCTCTCCTTCTCTCTCTCTCTTTTGCTAGTTTCGGAAGCTATGGTGTCCAATGCATCAAAACCCCTAGACTAGACTTTATTTATTTATATCAGTAATATTTTTTTAAAAGCTTGTTGCCACGGTTACTAGTTAACATTGAGGCCTCCAGGTGATGATGAGTTATTATAAGCCTCTACAAAAACAACCTTTATTTATTTATTTGTAACCCCTATAATATAATGCAAAGTGAATCATATTTGATGCATGAGTTTTAAAGAGAACTCTACACCAGAAACCTGATCTATAAGATTAGATACATGCAGTGCACAGACAAACCAATGCACTAAATATTTTGTAGTTTATTTTTATTACATTAATTCCTGTTGCAAATGTGTGAAATGTGATGCAGCAGGTATAGAAGCTCATTTATCTGCACAGCTGTCATTTCATGCATTATGTTTCATCATCATAACATTAAAAGTTTAATAGGTGGCTAGATGACAAGACTTTTCGCACAAAAAAAGAGGTAATGTTCAACCTAAATGTGGCTAAATCTATCTTGTAAGTCTTGTCATGTAGCTGTCAACTTCGTACAAAAGAAGGGGGCGATATAATGGTTAATTTACTCTCCTAAAAGCTAACCGTAAGATTTTAAAATGCTAGATTGAGTCCATTGAGGTGTTTGTTTGTTGCACTGTCTGTGTCATATTTATCATGTCTGGAGAGAGAGACTGTGCATGCTTTCTTTATTTTTTTGTGCAGATAACTTGCATTGCATTGCTTTATTTGAGAAAATATGACACTAAATTTACTTTAAGAGATGCGTTCACAGGTGCAGAGCTTTAAATACCGGTGTGAACTACATTTTAAATGGATTTTAGGTGTGCGTTAGGAGGTTTTTGTGTTTATTTGCGACTCTAAATGTGTCCTTGCCTCATCTATCTTACTTAATAATGTGCATTATAACATTATAAACCACCCAGATGCACCAAGTATCTCAAATTTAAGCACAATCTGATCATAAATGGACATATATGATGGACTGTTTGCTTTTTAAGCTCTAAATTCACTTTTAGATGTGTTCACAGCCTGTGCAGAGCTTTAAATACAGGTGTAAACTACATCTTAAATGGATTTCGGTGTGCGTTCAGAGGTTGTTGTGTAGCTCACCACATCTACTTTACCATATAATACCTTTTATAATGTGCATTATAACATTAAATACATTTAAAATGCTTGACGTAGACTACTACTGGAGTCCACTGAGGTGTTAGTTGCCATGTTTTCAGGTGCTTTCTCTCGTCTCTTTTGCTTTATTTTAGAAAATATGGCCTTAAAAGATGCGTTCACAGGCGCAGAGCTGTAAACACAGGTGTAAAAAGTACATCATAAATGGATTTAGAAGTGCGTTGGGAGGTTGTTGTGGAATTCAGCTCATCTATCTTCATTTATAATGTGCATTATAACATTATAAACCATCCAGATGCACCAAATTTAAGCAAAATCTGATCCTAAATGGACATTTGAATGCAAATATATGACTAATCTAATTTGAATAACCACTTTTTAAGCTCTAAATTCACTTTAAGGGATGCGTTCTCAGGAGCAGAGCTATAAATACAGGTGTAAAATACATTCTCAATGGATTTAAGTGTGCGTTCAGAGGTTGTCGTGGATATTTGTGACTCCAACCAGACGCCCCAAATATCAGCTAAATCTGATCACTTCTTGTCTTGTTTATTTCAGCTGGACTTTACTAACATATACTTGGTTTTAATAGAGCTTAAGATAGAGTTAAAAGTGACCTTAAATCACACCCAGACAGGTTAATTGTGGCTTCATTCAGCAGGTCATCAAATGAGAAGGTGTAACATTGATTTCACTCTTTCTCTATTTCGCTTTCATCGCCTCTTAATTGGCGTTTTATTTGTTTGGTGCAGAAGAGGAGGAGGAGGAGGTTTTCGGTGGTTTTTTGAACGTCTCATTCTGATCTAAATCGAGAGTTTAAGTGTCAATATTTTGCCAGCTTCACCAGTAGATTAAAAAGTTCTTGTTTCTTGGTTAAGACTCAAGTCAATTAAAAGTGTTTATTGGTTGGATCGAGCTTTTATTAGCAAAGTAAAATTACACATTAAGCTCCCATGATCCTCTAATAAATGTAGCGATTTAACTTTAAATTAAAACAATATAACAGTACAAACACTTTTATTAAGGGTCTCATATTAAAGCGAGTGAGGACATTTTCATTTTACATAAGCTGCCATCTTTAATGGACTGCAGATTCAGTTACCCGTGAACCTTTTGGCTGTGGTCCCTCTTGTCATTTTGATGTGATTTCTTATCTAAAAAAAAGATTTATTTCCCTTCTTTCTTTCTTTTCTTTCTGCTTTCACATTAGTTGTTCTTATCCCCTCTCTCCTTTTAAGTCATCATCTTCTTTTCTTTTTTTTCCCTACATTGTTTGTACGAAGTTTGCAGCTGGATTGAATCCAAACTATGTTCACATTTTGTGCCAAAACCCCCCCCCCCCTCTCTCTATCTTCCTCCTCTATGATGCATCTCTTCCTTAATTTTATATTTTAATATTGGGTCAGAAATGTATAAAAAATCAGGGACACTGCAGTGATGCTGTCAGGCTCCACATTACTCTCCTTATTTCACCACAATATCATTTTTTAAGACCAAAAAAAAACAGTTTATTAGGGGTTTAAATGTTATTATACATCTAGTTTTTATTTTTTAAGTCAATTTATATTATTTAAATCATCATAAAAGTTGTTTTTAAATGACAAGTGGATCCTTTTCTTAATTAATTAGTATTAAATTAATATTATTTGACCATTTCTTTCTTCTAGCAGAGCTGTTTTTATAATGATGTGCACCCAGCAACCTCCTTAGAAAAAGAAAAAAACCCTCTCTCTCTCTTTTTTTTCTTTCTATCCATCTTTTCTATGACTCACTCTGACATCATGCATCTAGGTTAGGTTTTAGCATCTTTGTCGTAATTTAATCTTTTATTTTGGAATGTTTTCAACCTTCAAAATAAAAGCAAAATATACCCCAATGTGTATATTATCACTCAGATTGATGTAAGGTCTTTATTTTGAAAAACTAACTAACCTAAACTCTACTTTCAGTCTATATTCAGTCTTTTATTTCCATGATTGAGCTTTTATTTTGGTTTATTTGACCTATAAAACACTATCAATACTGCAAGAATAATCACTTTAGAAACCTCACATTACCCTGAATTTGAGATTCTGTTATTGCTGTGTAAATGCACAAAAAAAGGCCCCAAAAAACCCCAACGTAATCTTAAAAAAAGATCAGCACCCGGCAATAAACAGTCACAGATTAGTAGGTGCTGTGTGTAATTCGGTAGTTGTCGAGAGAGACAGGAAATGAGCGGTAAACTGGTTTTAAAAAACAAAAGTTTAGGTTTAAATTAGGCTTAAAGTTGAGACGTTTTCCCTCTATCTTCACCCCAAATGATTCCTGTGTCTTTTTATTATTATATTATAACATTTAAAATAATAAAAAACACAAGAGTCATCCTCAAAAGGACCATGCTGCAGCTGCAATTAGGTTTTTTTTAAAATAGAAATGACGTCTCCTCTGTTACCTCTGCGTATTTCCAGATAAACTGATGCCTCATTTTTTTTTACTATGGCCCTCCTCCTCCTCCTCCTCCTCTTCCTCCTCCTCCTCCTCCTCCTGCTCTCTGGTGATGGTGTCGCTGGGTTTGGTCTCAGCAGCTCGGAGGGCAGTTATGAGTCAGCAGCAGCACCGGCGGCTCACAGAGGAGAGAGAGGAGGCTTTACGTGGAGCTCCCATCGTCACTCACACTGAGCTGAACCGAGCCCTGATTTGCCACCTTAAAAAAAAAAAAAAAAAAAAAGGCCAATATTTCTGCATAAAGATTGATGATGCCAGTTAAATGTGTAATATATTGTATTAAGAAACCTTCAATATTTAGACATAAGAAGCTTTTTTTGTGCAAATAAGCAGAGTTAACCTGAGATGATCTGCAAGATTTTTCATTATGGCCAATTTAGACATGTCAAGAGTGATCAGTGTTGGCTGTATGAATACACAGACTGTATCAAATATATATATATACGTATAAAAAAAGGCTTTGTTAAATCAGCTGTATCCATTTCCACAATCTACCACAAACAAAAAGTCAGTCTCTATTGGTTTAGATTGACTAATTTTATGTCCTAGACTTAAAGATCCCCTCCAGATCTGTTTTAAGATCTATATAAAAGACTCTTAATTTGAATAATTATTTGGTTTTTCCACCAAAAAAAGGTTTTAAAAGTTAAATTCTTGTTAAATCCCTTAGAATGACCTATTTCAGGCTTCATAAGCGCTGTGCTGTTGTATTATGTAGGAAAATATCAATAATAAATGTCAGATTAGGCTTTTATTGATACAATATAATATTAAAATACATGGATTATAATCACAAGCAAGAAAATCATGATTCCGTTTAATGAGTTAAGGCTGATATTTGAAGGTTTTAACATGATTTTTGCATTCATGAAACAACTCACAGTGTACACCTATCCAAAAATACCTGTTTATAATTAATGTGGCAGTGGTTTAAACCATTTCACCTAGCACATAAAACGTTGAAATATCCAGTAGGCTGCAATAATTGGATGCACAGCTCAGATTTAAACATATACTGGTACACAACACTCATTTTTTCAGTGCTTTACTCTTTCTTTAGTAACAAAAATGTCTCAATTCTAACACATTTATTAACACATTTTGCTGTCTAAGGTCAAATAAACTATAACAACTAATAAATGAATAATCAAAAAGGTAAAAAGTTCTTTCGAGCCTCGTCTGCTGCTCTTCAAACTTCTCACTGTGGCTGTTTAAGCAGTATCTTGTTAATAATAAAGCGAGAGTTCCTTTCAATTAAAAGCCTTTTTGTTAGTTTGTTAGTGGAAAGTTTTTAGGGTGAAATAGAAGCGACAGGAAGCAGTTTGTATCAGCGGTAATTTAACGTGAATAGATACTCAGCAATGCGGTTTACACCCTTAAAAAGCATCAAGTTTCGTACCTAGAAAAGTCCGTAAATGTAATTATCTAAAAGTTTGGAGTGTGTGTTGAGCAGTATCACCGCTGTAAATAACCAGCCGATAGATCCTTTCTTCAGTTGCCCGATAACTCTGTCGTAGTACGTTAAAAACAGCTTCTTTCTCCAACATCAATTCATCATTTTTGCACTCATCACAGAGACTAAATAAATGAGAAATGAAATCAGTGGTGTCAGATTATCGGAAGAAGCTTTCATACAATTTATTTCTCCCGGATCACATTATGAGGCTTGTACACATTGCACTGACCACTAATTCATTGTTACCCATTTCTCATCATCATCTTCTTATCTGCTCTGTTTTTTTTTCTTCTTCTTCTCTATCTCCCACAACAGGAACCATGGGAATACCACTACCCAACAACTGCGTTTGGGAAGCAGTAACATGTTGAAGACACTCTACTAAAGAAGTCCAGCTGAGGGGGCGGTAATCTGGGCGCCAAAAAAAAAAGACTGAATTAATAATAAAAGACTCTCCTTTTTTTTTTTTTTTTTAAACGGCAAGCATCCCCCCCGCCCCCCCATTTCCCCCCTCTTGCCTCCCCCTCCCTCCGAATCGGATGGCTCTGAATCTAAACGACAAGATGCAGTAATGGAAGTCCACGTGCCATTCAGCGCCGTAGCCATGAAGCAGCTAAAAGGGTAGGGTCCCCCCCCCCTCACCCAAGTGAGCTCGCCTCACCCTACCCTTCCACCCCTCCTACCATCCCACCATCCCATCAGCTCCACCTTAAGAGCGAGAGCCCCCCCCCCCCCTCCCCATTTTGAAGGATACACACCTTACCTACCTTACCTTACCCTTCTATCCGATCCTCCTTTTTATTTTAAAACCCCCTCCCAAACTCGTTTACCTTCACCTCCCACCCCACGCCGCGGCATTGGAAGACGAAAAACATGACGTGCATCGCGGAGACGCTGCTGGTCGTTGATGTCTGATAAATATACCTCTGAGGTGTCGAGCGTAAAACCAGTGGTGGAGCAATGAATGGCGGAAAGGACTGTGAGGCGGGAGATGAGAGGCAGGCCGTCCCTGTCCAGGTCCCCATTGGCTGGCAGCGCAAGGCGGAGCAAGGAGGAGGGGTCATATACATAAGGTAAGAGGGGGATTCATTAACATTTTGAGAGGTATGTGATAGGGCTGCTCGATAATGGAAAAAATCATAATCACGATTATTTGGGTCAAAATTGAAATCACGATTATTAAAACGATTTTTTTTTTAACTTTAGAAACATGCTGCGTTTATTGGACATTCGGCTTAATTCATTTTCTCTCCAAGCAGCAGCCTTTTATCTGCCGCTTCACGCAACACACAGCAGAAAATGGGCAGAAATATTAGAGCTGAGCTGGTTACCATGACGATAGTTCACACATCACTTCCTGGTTTTTAATAATTAGTCAGTAAGCTCAGCATCATCTGACGCAGGCTGGAAACTCTGCACTTTTACTTGCAGTTAAAACATTTCACTGTGTTTCAGCTTCTATGCTAACGGTGCTGCGGTGGCTTCCTGTCTAAGCTTTTCAAAATAAAACCTTTGTTATTGAGCGCTATCTCATTATTATTATTAAAAATCATTTCCCCCACGATTTTATTAGTTTTGAGATCGTTTGGCCCCTAAATCGTAATCAAGATCACATTTCGATTAATTGAGCAGCCTTAGTATGTGAGGGTAAATCTGTGGGGAAATTAATCAGAAAAACAAATCAATTTTTATTTGGGGTGAGTTTGATTAGTTTCTTGATTCGCTGGTGATGAAGCCGAGTTTTCATTACATTATGGATGTACATTTTTTCATCTGTAAAAGTTAAAAAATGGTGAAAAATTGCCCTAACTATTCAACAATCATCTCAGTACAAATTATTTAAAAAATGGTGCAACTGAAGCCGAGTATTGACCTAGAGAAACTGATCTATTCTCATTATGGATGTACGTTTTTGGGTGTTGGAAAGGTTCAGAAAATAGTGGGAGAATGCACCTTTTATAACCGACTAACACAACTTCAACTGACTGACGAATCATCTCAGCACTAATTTCAAAAATTGCTGCAACTAAAGCAGAGTTTTGACCTAGAAAAACTGGCTTCTGGCAAAGTTTTTGGCAGCGCCGCGTCTGAATACCAGTCGTTGCCAATAAAGCAAATTAAACTGGGAAAAATAAGCAATGTGTTTTTATTTTTTTTAAAGTATACTTAATGACTTTGTATCTATTTTAGTATCCTCAAATTGCTCATTTTCGTCTAACAGTAATGCCAAAATCCAATCAAACTTAAACAAATATTTGCTTTTACATTGATTTTAAATCGGGAAAAGATAATAATCTCACATCTGGTTTGACATTTCCTCAATAAATGATCAGTTTAGCTTCATTTTGAACTAATTAGACCAGAGGTGTCAAACTCATTTTCATTCAAGGGCCACAAACAGCCTAATTTGATCTCATGTGGGCCGTACCATTAAATGGAAGGAAGGTGGGAAGGAAAGAGAAGGAGAAGAAAGGAAAGACAGGTGGAAGGAAGGAAGGAAAGAATAAAAGTGAGGAGAGAAGAAAGAAAAGAATGGAAAGGATGGAAAAAAGGACAGGAAGGAAAGATGAAAGGGAGGAAGGAATGAAGGAAGGAAAGGTGGAAGGAAAGGTGGAAGGAAGGAAGGAAAAGAATACAGGCAGGAAAGATGGAAGGAAGGGAAGGACAGATGGAAGGAAGGAAGGAAGGAATAAAAGTGAGGAGGGAAGAAAAAACAATGGAAAGGTTGGAAAAAAGGACAGGAAGGAAAGATGAAAGGGAGGAATGAATGAAGGAAGAAAAGGTGGAAGGAAGGAAAGATGGAAGGAAGGGAGGAACGACAGATGGGAGCCAGGAAGGAAAGATGACAGGGAGGAAGGAAAGATGGAAGGAAGGAAGGAAGGAAGGAAGGAAGGAAGGGATAAAAAGACAGGAAGGAAAGATGGAAGGAAGTGGACCCCTCGGCGGGCCGGTTCTGGCCCACGGGCCGCATGTTTGACACCCCTGACATAGGCTGAATTTCTCTCATTGATTGGCTCGACAGGAGATGATGCTCAAAGTGTGGAGTCATGTTTATTCCCTTAACTCTCAAACTCCTCATCTACCAGGTGTAATAAAATCCCTTCATTGAGGTAAATTGCAAGCTGTGGATGCAATAAATGACACTTTCTGGTTTATTTTAACTGTATAAGAAGTCGTTAACGTACAAACCCCGAGTTGTGTCTAATGAGTTGGATCCTGTAAGCAGTTTTTTGGGAGTAAGTGAGTTGACCTCCCCAACATGTGAGAGTTTACCAGCCACAATGAACTAAAGCACTAAAGCAGTCGGCTGGTGTCAAGTTTATTTTGGGTCTTGGAAAGAATCCTGTCTACTTCAGTGACCGCGCACCCCCTCCAACCCCCCCACTCCCCCCCCATCCAACCCCCCCAAATACTCTCAGCACACGCTCGTATTTTCTATCTTGTATATCCTTTTTTTTTTTCTTAAATTGAAGCTGTGCGTTTTGCCTCAGGGATGTTCGACTGTAGATACTCCACAGTGTGAGTATTTTTTTTTTATACAGCAGCAGCAGCAGCAGCAGTGACGGATGACTCAGTCGCCGGTTGTTTTGTCGACTCATCAGTGTGTATGTTTGATAGAGAGACGGCCCGACGGTACACGCTGTTCTTTATTCATTCGTGGAGATATTTTTCATGGTTTTTGCCGACCTTCTCGAACAGAAAAGCCCCCCCCACCCCTCCACTTCTCCTCTGTCTCTCAGCTCTACTGCAGCTGTGACCTCCCAATCACACTCTTAATTTTTACCTTACTGCTTCAGTGTACCTCATATTAAGAGCTTGTATAGATATAAACTAGTTAAAATAAAAATGAGAATATTAATGTTATACCTAAGGCTGCTCAATTAATGGAAATTTGATCGTGATTACGATTTAGGGGCCGAATGATTTCAAGAATAATAAAATCGAGGGGAAACGATTTTTAATAATAAAGAGATAGTGCTCAATAACAAAGGTTTTATTTTGAAAAGCTTAGACCGGAAGCCGCTGCAGCTCCGTTGAAATGTTTTAAGAAATGTTCAATAAATGCAGCATGTTTCTAAAGTAGAAAAAAAAAATCGTTTTAATAATCGTGATTTCAATTTTGACCCAAATAATCGTGATTATGATTCTTTCCATAATTGAGCAGTTATACCGTTATATCAGTGACAAAACAGCTGGCAAAGATGAGCAATTCAAAAATATGTTAAAAAATTGTTTTAAAAGCAGCATCAGGTTTGTTAAAATGTACTTTTTATACTTTTGTTGGTTTTATATAATTTAAAATGACATTTGCACCATTTTTTTTAACTAAGTAAGAAAGACTGAATGCTCCTGAAAATGTCAAATGGTGTAACCACAAAAGAATGATGAATATTAAATATTTTATCCTCCTACAGTGTATTTAAAAACCACATGGACACAAAAAGACATCATTGACTCATCTGTCTTAATCTTAATGTTTGGTACACTTGCCAACATCAACAAAAGGATGAAAAACTGGATTAATTAGGTCATTTTTCCAGCTGTAGAGTTAAATATTAAAGCAGTATTTATTCAAGAAGTATCCATTAATGATGAGTTTTGGTGATTTATTGATTTTTCTGATAAACTGGACAACTTTTGCCTTTTTATGATATATTAAATTTACTGTCCAATATGTTAAAAGCTCATCCTTCCTCATAGCTGCTGATAATATATATATATATTTTTTTTTAAATGTTTAAATTCAGATGGGTGGTGATTTGAATAATTCCTCTGATGTAGCGCTATAAAGGTGAAGGATTTTTACTGTTTGATTTCATGGTTGCAAGCCTGTAAAAAAAAAAACAACCCCAGCCTCGAGGAGCTGCTAACCCACCTAAAAAAAATAATTTGTACGTCTGTCAGTGGAGCATTTCAGAGCGCCTTGGTTTCTCTTTTTTTTTCCCCCCTCTCTTCTGAGAAGTAACAGCAGGGGAAAAGCATTAAACCTTTTGTGCTATTCCTGCATAAAAATATTCAGTTTAATGCAAAAAATATTAGAGTTCAGGAGCTTTAGCCCCCTAAAAAAAAATATAAAATGATATTCAAAAGCCCATTTTAGGAAGTGCGAATGAGTGCTGCAGCATATAATATGACAAAAAAGGAGTATTCGTGTTGTGCATCACCAGCTTTATCTCATATTTGTGTGTGTTTGCTCTCCCTGTGTGCAGTCCCAGTGGCTCGGTGCTGTCCAGCTTGGAGCAGGTGAAGACCTACCTGCTGACAGATGGAACCTGCAAATGCGGCCTGGAGTGCCCACTCATCCTCCACAAGGTAATTTTTTATTTATTTATTTATTAATTTAATTCATCCTTGATTCATTTAAAAACAGCAGCAGCAGCAGCAGCAGCAGCCGGGTGCAGACTTAACCGTGCACCATAAAACACCCTAATTAGAGATTATGGTGGAAGTCTCTATCCGCAAATTACACTGAAATGCTGCTATTCTGAAAAAATTACAGCTGAACACGGAGCGAGCTGTATCCAGACTATAAAAAAAAAAAACAGTTGGTATATTTCTGCACCCTCGAAAGGATCATCATCATCATCGTCGTCGTGAAGTATCTGTCGTTTAAAATGCACCACCACAGCAGACGATTCAGTCTAGTTTGGGGAAGGGATTGTGTTGAAATTCAGTGTAACATTATAGTTAGTAGTTAGTTTTTTAAGTAGTTAGTTCATAAATTCTCCCGTCAGTTATTAATTAATCCTTAATGAAGCTGTCAGAGTGTATTCTATAGGACAGAGGTGTCAAACTCATTTTCATTCAAGGGCCACAAACAGCCCAATTTGATCTCATGTGGGCCGGACCATAGGAAGGAAGGAAGGAAGGTGGGAAGGAAAGAGAAGGAGAAGAAAGGAAAGACAGGTGGAAGGAAGGAAAGAATAAAAGTGAGGAGGGAAGAAAGAAAAGAATGGAAAGGTTGGAAAAAAGGACAGGGAGGAAGGAATGAAGGAAGGAAAGATGGAAGGAAGGGAGGAAGGACAAATGGAAGGAAGGTGGGAAGGAAAGAGAAGGAAAAGAAAGGAAAGACCGGTGGAAGGAAGGAAAGAATAAACGTGAGGAGGGAAGAAAGAAAAGAATGGAAAGGTTGGGGAAAAGAAGGGGAGGAAGGAAAGATGAAAGGAAGGAAAGATGACAGGGAGGAAGGAAGGAATGAAGGAAGGAAAGATGGGAGGAAGGACAAATGGAAGGAAGGAAGGGAAAAAAAGACAGGAAGGAAAGATGACAGGGAGGAAAAGAATACAGGAAGGAAAGATGGAAGGAAGGGAGGGAAAAAAAGACAGGAAGGAAAGATGACAGGGAGGAAAAGAATACAGGAAGGAAAGATGGAAGGAAGGGAGGAAGGACAGATGGAAGGAAGGAAGGAAAAAAAGACAGGAAGGAAAGTGGGCCGAATTGGACCCCTCGGTGGGCCGGTTCTGGCCCACAGGCCGCATGTTTGACACCAATACTATAGGATGTTTTAAATGCTGATTTTTGGATTTATTTTAATAAACAGGTAAAATTTGTCCATTTTCACCTATAAAAATATGCGTTTTATTACCAATTTAGTTTATTCTGGGTCACATTAGGAAAGCTACACCTAGCAGAAATGTGTTTTTAGGTGTTTTTGAAGCTCTCAAATATAAAAATAGGTCATTTGCATCAGCTGTGTTATGTATCAGCTGCACAAATACAAAAAAAAGATGTATTTTTTATTTCCGTTTTTGTAGATCATGAGTCACATTTAGGGAGAAAAATTTGGTTTGGGTCGATATTGGATGATTCGTGACATTTGACACACCTCTTATCATTTTATAGATTGTTAATTTTGACATTTTTGAATATAATTAAATCCTATTAAACTTATTTTTTATTTTTTTTGCGGGGTTTAGTTTCCTGCTTTTGGTTGAAATCAGTGTAACATTAAAAAAGCCACACTTGTAAGGAGAAGACTTTTAACATTTAGTGTTTTAACCCTCCTGTTGTCCTCGAGTCAAGGAAAGGAGGGAGGAAGAAGGAAGGAAAGGAGGGAGGAAGGAAGGAAGAAGGAAGGAAAGGAGGGAGGGAGGGAGGAAGGAAGAAGGAAGGAAAGGAGGGAGGAAAGAAGGGAGGGAGGGAGGAAGGAAGGAGTGAAGGAAAGAAGGAAGAAAGGTAGGAAAGAAGGACAGGAAAGAGAGAAGGAGGGAGGGAGGAAAGAAGGAAGGGAGGAAGGAATAAGGAAGGGAAGGAAGGAAGGGAGGAAGGAGGGAAGAAAGGGGGATGGAGGAAGTACAGACGGAAGGAAGGGAGGAAAGAAGAATTAGACGGGGTCAGTTTGACCCAGGAGGACGACACGAGGGTTCAGAGATGTAAAGATATTGTATGATCCTATATCCTCATATCATTTAATATAATATAATAAAATGCTGTTTCACTGCTTGTTTCTTTAGGTAGAAACTCAGAGCTTTAACTTTTCCTGCAAGTCACTGAGAAGAAGTCTCGCCAGATACTTTATATAAATGTAGAGCAGCAACAATCAGCTCTTGATGTGTCTCTGCTTCAAAATAGGACTCATTACAAGTGTGACATATTTGACCGCTGCTACAGAGGCGGGGAGAAGGGATAGAGCAGGGGTGGTGTCAAACATGCGGCCCGTGGGTCAGAACAGGCCCGCCTAAGGGGTCCAATCTGGCCCACTTTACTTCCTTCCTTCCTTCCTTCCTTCCTTCCTTCTTTCCTCCGTCCATCCTTCCTTCCTTTCCCCCCTTTGTTCTTTCCTCCGTCCGTCCTTCCTTCCTTCTTTCCTTTCCCCCCTTCCTTCCTTCTATCATTCCTTCCTTCGTTCCATCTGCCCTTCCTTCCTTTCTCCGTTCCTTCCTTCTGTCTGTCCGTCCTTCACTATCTCTCTTTCCTACCTTTTTTCCCTCCTTCCTTTTGCCTGTCTTTCCTTCCTTCCCTTCTTATTTCCTTATTTCCTTATTTCCTTCCTTCCTTCCATCTGCCCTTCCTTCCTTTCTTCCTTTCTCCGTTCCTTCCTTCTGTCTGTCCGTCCTTCACTATCTCTCTTTCCTACCTTTCTTCCCTCCTTCCTTTTGCCTGTCTTACCTTCCTTCCCTTCTTATGTCCTTATTTCTTCCTTCCTTCCTTCCTTCCTTCCTTCCTTCCTTCCTTCCTTCCTTCCTTCTTTCCTTCCATCTTTTTAATGATCTGGCCCACATGAGATCAAATTGGTCTGTATGTGGCCCTTGAATGAAAATGAGTTTGACACCTCTGGGATAGAGGGAAGAAAAAGAGAGGAGGAGAGGAAGTGGTCAAACAAAGGTGAAAATGGACTTCTTGACAGGCTTGTAGTTAATGTGATCTCCTTCAGTATCAAATAAGTCACCTCTGTCAGCTTTTAGAGGTAGCTGTAAAGAAGTTTTGTACTTTTTGTCCTTCACGGAGCCAGCTTGAATTCATTCAATGGATTTCATTAGCCGCCGTGGTCAAGAGAGTGTAGAAAAATATATGAAAATGTCTAAAGCAGGGGTGTCAAACATGCGGCCCGTGGCCCAGAACCGGCCCACCGAGGGATGCAATCCGGCCCACTTTCCTTCCTGTGTTCTTTTCCTTCCTTCCTTTCTTCCATCTGTCCTTCCTTCTTTCCTTCCTTTCTTCTTTCTGTCCTTCCTTCTTTCCTTCCTCCATTTCTTCCATCTGTCCTTCCTTCCTTCCTTCCTTCCTCCGTTTCTTCCATCTGTCCTTCCTTCCTTCCTTCCTTCCTCCGTTTCTTCCATCTGTCCTTCCTTCCTTCCTTCCTTCCTCCGTTTCTTCCGTCTGTCCTTCCTACCTTCCTTTTTTCGTTTCTTCCGCATGTCCTTCCTACCTTTCTTCCCTCTTTCTTTTTGTCTGTCTTTCCTTCCTTTCCTTCTTATTTCCTCCCTTCCTTCCCTCCATCTTTTTAATGATCCGTCCCACATGAGATCAAATTGGTCTGTATGTGGCCCTTGAATGAAAATGAGTTTGACCCCCCTGGTCTATAGAAAGTTCACCAAACCTCTCCACATGTTCCACACACACGTTCCTTATGCTTAAAATGTATGAAATAAATTGAGGATGACCACTTGAAGGACCAAAATGTCTACTGCATCACATTACACGCAGTAATCCAACCGATTATCCATCTCCATGCTAAATTTGTCCTCCGTGTCTGTCGGATCAGCACATTAAACAGGCTGATATTGTCTCATCGAGGGGAAACTTTGACTTCTCCGCTCTGATATTTACATTATAATACAGCAGATTTAAACTCCCATCAAACCCAAATTATTACTCTGAGCTGCTGAGGTTGTTTATGGGTCAATGATGTGATGCAACTCAGTGTCAATTGGTGTAATCAGTATTTTTTTCATAAAAATCTGATTTATATACAGGAGAATAAGTGTGAGATTTTTGGGATTTGTCCTTCTCAATATTAACAAAATGCTTTAAAATTTAAATGTAGAAATACTCCAATAAAGCTTCTTTTCATTTGATGTTTTAAAATGAAGTAATTACTTTTATAAGTCCACTTAAATACATTGTATGTGGATAAAATATTTAATATTTATCATTCTTTTGTGGTTACACTTAGCGATGTCAAACATGTGGCCCATGGGTCAGAACGTGCCCACCAAGGGGTCCAATTCGGCCCCACTTGGATAACTTTGTAAAGTATGAATATTACAGAAAAATAATTCAAATATTTCTGTTGCTTCAGAAGTTTCCTCTTGATATTTAAAGACATGTGGCTTCAATTTAACCCTTAAATATTGTTTTGGGGTCAAATTTGACCCACTTGTCTTTTGCTATGAAATTTGACTTTTCCCTAAAGAGACCCAAAATGCACAAAAATGAAAATATTATATTATGTATACTTTTTGTATAGTTGCTACAAATGTTTGGCTTTTTGTTTAATTGATAGTTTTAATAAGATTGTTATGTTATAGTTTCAATAAAATACATTTGAATAATTATTGCTATGTTATATTTTCATGTCTTAGGGAAAATAGGACATGATATTGTGTGATAGTAGTGGTGTTATAACCTAAAACTCTGGTCTCTGAATGTAGTCAAGCAGCTTCTTTGTAAAATAACCTGAGAAAAAAACTTGGGAAATGGGTCTGTATGTGTCCCTTGAACTAAAAATGAGTGTGACAGCCCAATACCTCCGTTTTGGATCCACATCGTCTCAAGAATCTTCTCTTCTAAAGCTGAAATTCAGAGGAAACTATTACACTGTCGCTTTTTATTTATTGCACATTTTCCAGTCACAAACCAGCCCCCCGTTTTTTGTTCCTCAGGTGTTCAACTTCGACCCCGGGGCGGCTGTCAAGCAGAGGACAGCGGAGGATGTGAAAGCAGACGAAGATGTCACCAAGCTCTGCATTCACAAGAGGAAGCTTCTGGCCGTGGCCACGTTGCACCGGAGCATGGAGACGCACCCGCCGCTCACGCTGACCAGTCCAGGGGGAGGTACGAGTATAATCTAAAATCCTGACGCTATAAAAACAAATGTTGCATTCCTGTTGTATGGATATTTAGATGGAAGCTGGTTTCTGGTGCTCCTTCTACCTGCTGTAGCTTTTTAACAGCAGCCAGTCGAATATTGGTAATATTTGAATATTTTATTGAAATATATTTGAATCAACTACATAAAAAGTTATTGTAGATTTTAGATTTTCATGCCTGCTTTCGAAAACCTTGTCTGATTGCTTTGAGGCTTTTTTTTCCTCTTATGTGCTCAAATATTTTTCTAGAGATCAAACCACTGTGTTTTTCTAATCCTAGACCTGCATGTTTGGGATGTTTCCTTGCACCAACACACCTGATTCAAATCAGCGTGTCATTATCAGGCTTCAGCAGAGCTTGATGATGAGCAGATCATTTGAATCAGGGGTTTTGGAAGAAGGGAAACATCCAGCACAAGGATTTAAAAACACTGCTGTAGATATCAGTGACTCAGCCGCCTCACATTTGGTGTTTTTATTGATTTTAACCTGAAGGTACGTCGTCTGTGGTCGCAGCGCATTCCACAACTCAACGGGCAATAAGGACTAAACCCCACGACGGTCTGCCCAACGCTGTCGGCCCGGACTGCAAGAATCCTTTCAAGATGATGATGGCAGCTGGACACCAGCAGCAGCAGCAGCGGCTGTATCCGCCCCAGGAGATGGGTGGAGCCCAGCAGCCAGAGCTCTACTCTGGGTACACCAGGCCTCAGAGGCTGGCCAGTGGGGAGCCAGGCCCCAAATCCCCTTACCGGGCGGGGTACGGTAGCATGCTGAGCCCACCTCCATCCAGTGCTAAGCTGTACGGAGATGGCTCGCAGTCACCCAGCACGGACACTCTGGGCAGCCCCGAGGGCTTTCAAAGGACCAATCCTTGTGGGTTTCCAGGAGCCGGCAGTCCCGGCTCAGCCTCCATCCACGGGAACTCGAGGACGCCTCTTTCCCCACCCAGCGTGATGCTCCACGGCTCCCCTGCAGGCCAGCTATCCTGCGCCATGACAGGGAGGACTAGCACGCCCCTCTCCCCCACGGCCACTGCCAAAAGCCCTGTCATGAACATGAACATGCCACGGGGGAACTTCCCCCCTGGTATGGAAATGCCCCGTGCCCCCTTCCACCATAAAACGCAGCCCCCTGTGCATCCTGTACCTCCCCCTCCATCCATACCACCATCCTGTGCCCTGCAGAAAAGGCAACTGATGTCTGAAAAAGACCCCCTAGGCATCCTGGACCCCATCCCCAGCAAGCCTGTCAGCCAGTCCCCGGCCAACGCCCCCAACCCCTCCAACTTCCAGCCTAATATCCACTCTCAGGTACCAGTGATGAATGTAAACATACCCCCACCCGCCATCGTTCCCTTGCCGAGCAACTTACCTTTACCCACAGTGAAGCCTGGGCCTGTGGGGCATGGCGGCCACGTTCAAAGGACTCAACAGGGCGGTCCGGCTTCCTCCATGTCCCCCTCCCCCGTCACCTCCCCTGTCCACATGGTTGGACCCGCCCATGGGAGGATGGAGACCTCCCCCCATCGTTCACGCTCATCCTCCACCTCCTCTGACCACGGGAACTTCGCAATGCCCTCAGGGCACCAGGTCCCGTGTGGCACCATGAAGGTCCCCCCTCGTTCCCCGAGGTCGGCCATGGGGTCTCCCAGGCCGGCCATGCCCTCCAGCCCCTCCACCAACAAAACTGACCCGCATCACCAGTACAAAGACTCCCAGCTGCTGTCCGGGATGGGAAACTCGATTGGCGCCCAGCAGCACACCAACCCCATGTACTCGCCCACCTCTTCCTCCTCCTCCTCGTCATCCTCTATGGCCACCCCCAGCGCTTCCCAGAAGGGCCACCCAGGACTCCTGGGGATGCCCCTCAACCAGATCCTCAACCAACAGAATGCTGCTTCCTTCCCCGCCAGCAGTCTCCTGTCAGCGGCAGCCAAAGCACAGCTAGCAAATCAAAACAAACTCAGCGCTGTTGGCAACAGCACTGCTGGCATGGCTGGTGGTGGTGTTGGTATGGCAGGCATGGGGGCAGGTGGTGGAGGTAACGGAGGGGGCGGCGGGCACCCTGGCTCTATGAGCAGCTCTCGAGGCATGGAGGGGCACAGCACTTTAAACCCCATGCTCCCGCCAAACTCCACCATGCTGCTTAACACTCCTGAAGGTCAGAGCGGCCGGGCGGCGCTGAGAGACAAGCTGATGGCGCAGCAGAGAGACCCGCTGCGCAAACGCAAGCAGTCGTCAGGCGGCGCCTCGGTAAACCACGACAACGGCAACAACATGGTCTACATGCTGAACAAACCGGGCATGGGAGGACCCCACATGCCGGGTCCCAGCGCCACCGAGCAGCTGCGGAAAGTGGGCCGACTCGGAAACCTCCCCCCGAACACCTCCATGGCCCAGCTCCTCCAGTCCATGAGCTGCCAGAGCTCCCACAACATGGCGGGGAGCAGCCATCGCCCCGGCCTCAGCCCCGGCCCGGGGTCCGGTCCTCAAGGAGCTGCGCAGCTGCACTACAGTGAAACCGCATCCATGGTCCCCGGAGGCCCCCAGCAGAACCTCCTCACCCAGCAAAGGCTGCGGGGCCCCAGCGACCCCATGCAGCACTGCCAGAACTTGGACACCTCCGGGGGCCACCTGGGCTCTCGTCCAGGCCAGTTCCCCGACATGATGGCCCAGATGCAGGCCTCGGCCATGAGTAACTGTGGGCCTATGGGGCCCGGCGGTGGACTGGTCGGCCCTGACGGCATGCCGCTGGGACGCCCCAACACTAACCCCCCACCGCTGTCCCATTCTGGCCCCCACCCCTCACAGCAGAACCTCCTTCATAGTATAGGACGGACTAACATGGTAGTGATGCCACACGGAGGCGGAGATGGAAGCATCTCTGACACAGGTGAGACGTCTTTAACCGTCCAATATGTCAGCTGCTGTCAAAGAAACGGCTGATTTTAGTGTCTTAAGTCATCAAAATTGACCTTTCATACCAATTAATCACCAATTATTGGGTGCTAGGTGTGAGAAACAATGGAGCTGAGTTTATTTTATGTGTTGAAAATGAGATATATAGACATTTCTTTTGTATTTTATCCTAAAACTCTGACTTTTCTCTCTTAGTTTTGCTCAGATGAGTGTTGAAAGTCACATTCAACAAACTTTTTATTTGTCCTGAACCTTTCACACCCCCTAAAATTGCCACATAACGCTGCATGTTTCGCTCCGTTTGTGTGTGACTTTCATTCACAAAAAGTCCAGTCCTGCTTTCCAAAATCAAATTACTAACACATAACATAATTTAAGAGTTATAGTAGGAGACCTTAAAACAATTGACTGATTGGTTTTAGACTTTTTTTTTTACAGTGAGCTGATGATTTGGGTCAGAAACCAGCTGGCAGAGTTTCCAATAGCCATAAAAATCCAAAAAACCTTTCAGTAAATTAGCAGCTATGATGATAAAATTATAGCATTCAATATAAATTGTTCATTAAATGTTGTTTTTGTCAATTTCGGTATCATATTTAAACTCAAAATGAATATTGCAAGTCCAAACAAGTGTTTCTCCTCAGTGAAGAAAGGCAAAGATGATCCTATTAATCTATTTTATCTATTAATGACTCTTATAATGGATAAATTACCTCAAATGTTGTTAAATCACTCGTTAAAGAACCAATTTATTCCCTTTATCTCTTTATTTTCTACACAAGGCATATTTCTGACATTTTGGATTGTGGTTAAATAATTCCATTTATTTTTTATAATGAGAGCGTGATGGTGATTACAGTCATTGTTTTGACTAGTGTTACACTCACTGTCTCAGACTTATTGATTGTTTTCAAAGTGCAATAAAAGAAATAAGAGGCTAAAAGCTCCTCAGATCATTAAAGAAAAAGACAAAAAACCCATTTAGTAGATTTAAAAGCTCAGCAGCTTCTGGAATAACTCAGCATAATTGTCAAAAATAATCTTAAAAATGATTATTGGTGACATTAGACAGGATGGCGTTGATGTCTCGTGAAGTTAACAAGTATACATCCACCTCTCTTTCCTCTTCCTCCTCTTCCTCCTTCTTTCCTCATGATATACTAGCAGCTGGATGAAGATGCGGTTTCTACGCTTATGAGCTAAAACCAAAAAAAGGATTTAGGTGATAGGCCCCGAGCCCTAGACAGTCAGGCTCCTCCAGTATCTCTGAGCTAATGAGCAAGGCCCCCCCCCCCCCCTTCTTCTTCTTCTTCATCTATTGGATGCCACGGCGGCTAATTGTCAGTCAGCCAGTGTTTCTCTTTTGTTTTATTTGTGTGCTCGCATCAGTCAATGGTGTAAGAAGATGGAAATTGGGATCCTGCATCACGCTTTTTTAAAAGGGGAGGGGGGGTGGGGTGTGGGGTGTGGGGTGTGGGGGGTAGCGCAGAAGCAGCCCCAGATAGGGCCCGATCCTAAAAAGAGCTTCTCCTCGGCTAGCCGGTCGCTATAGTAACGATGGACCCTGAATAGAGACCAGAGTGAAGCCTTTGATGAGGGTTTAGGCTTCTGTGTGTGTGTGTGTGTGTGTGTGTGTGTGTGTTTGTTTGAATGACTGTGTGTATTACAGTGTGTGTGTGTGTGTGTGTGTGTGTGTATGTGTTTGTTTGTGTGTATATGAATAACTTTGTGTGTGTGTGTGTGTGTGAGACGTTACTTTTTTTTCTTTATTCTGGGACTGGACGATGAGTTTTATGTATTCTGTGTGTGTGTGCGCGTGTGTGTGTGTGTGTGTGTGTGTGTGTGTGTGTTTTATAACAGAGATAGCATCATCGTTGTCTGCTGCTGGCCACCTGTCCTTATCAGCAGGAAGGAGTCCAGTTTATTCTGTATATTTTCTCTCCGGTTAAAGTCATTGAAATTCAGGTGGTCCTTGACGTTTATCGCCAGTGGTGGGAGGAGGAAGAGAAATATGTCAAAAAATTGGTAGTTTTGATATTTGGAAATGTTGATATCTTCATAGCGACTCCAGAAACAAGCGTGTAGTTTTTCCTGGGATGACTTAGCTTGAATTTTTACAAGTTAAACGTTTATTGATGAGTGATAAATAAGAGTTGGCAAGATGAACAATTCAAAAAATATGTTTAAAATAGTTTCAAAAGCAGCATCAGGTTTGTTAAATTGCATATTTTGTGTTGAAATGACATTTGCACCGATTTTTAACCAAAAGTAAGACTTGAATGCTCCTGAAAATGTCAACTGGTATCTTCATAGTGACTAGGGCTGGGTGATATGGACAAAATCAAGTATCATGATATTTTTGACCATTTACCTCGATATCGATATTGCAATGATAACGTAGAGATGATTCTTGATGAGTTCACAGAATATTTACACTATATGAAATGTTTAGTAAGTAATCATTGGTGATGTGGATCTAATGACAAAGTGGGTGAAAGGTAAAATGTAACACAAGCTAGAGCTAGAACAATCAGAAAATGACATCATATTACAGTAATGCAGCCCTTTTAAAAGCAGGAAAAGACAAGTCTGATGTCATATCACGATACTACCATATCCAAAATCTAAGATGATATCTAGAGTCATGTCTCATATCATGATATGGATATAATATCCATATATTGCCCAGCTCTAATAGTGACTCTAGAAACAAGCGTGTTGTCTTTCTGGGATGACAATGGTGAAAATTTGAGCACTTTGAATTTATATTGGTTAAAGTTTTATGGGTCAGCAGCAATGTGATGCAACCCAGCGTCCAATTGGTGTAATGTTTGTTGGTTTTATGTGATTTGAAATGAGATTTGAACCATTTTTTAACCCAAAATAAGACTTGAATGCTCCTGAAAATGTCAACTGGTGTAACCGTGATATCTTCATAGTGACTCTAGAAACAAGCGTGTCGTCTTTCTGGGCTGACAATGGTGAAAAATTTTAACAGAAACTATACTTTTCATACTTATACCACTTTTAATTTATATTAGTTAGAGTTTTATGGGTCAGAGATGTGATGCAACCCAGTGTCCAATTGGTGTAATCAGTTTTTTCCCCCCATAAAAATCTGATTATATATACAGCAAAATAAATGTGGAATAAATATAATCCACTTTTAAACAAACCTGATGCTGCCTTTTAAATCTATTCTTTAAGACAGACTCTTATTTAACACTGACCCGTACACGTTTAAAGGCAGAGTAGAGATCGATGCGGCCGAAGCTGCTGTTTTGTGTTCTCTGAATCAACATGCAGGCACGTGTGACTCAGCACCATATGGACGAGCTGCAACCTGTTGCCGCCTCCTGTTGCTTGTTATGTTTGTTTAAATTATGCAAGCTCCTTTTTTTTTGTACTTGTGCTCTCTTTGTTTTCTGCCACTTTTCAGCATAATTAGAACAATAATGTAATATGTGACTAATAATTACATTTAAGCTCCCTCGGTCTTGGAGGCGACATGTGACTAAACACAGCTGACACTGAGATCTTACACTCTCTCCTCCACATGAGATCAATCATCTAGCTGATAGGTAGAAAATCTATTGATTCCTGTGTGTAAATGCTGGATTTTCATTGTAGATTATGTGTTTTTTTCCACCAGAATCGATTGAATATTGAAGATTAAGGCCTGACAAGCATGTTTTTAATGCATTACATACTTCATTTTCAAAGAGCTTTTACTAAAACCTGCTTTATTTGACCATGTTTAGCAATCTTGCACCACTTTATTCTCTATTTATTTATGCTTTTGCTACCTTTTATAATCCATTAAAGCTACTACCACTACTACTACTGCTACTCGCCATGTCTGTGTAATCAACAGGCGTGTGTGATGTCAGCATTATGCATTTTATATAAATAAAATAATAAATTATACAAGAAAAACCAGCAAGAATCTCACAGATGACCGCCTCAGCTCCTCAGATGGAAAAGCACATAAGCACTGGGGAGACTCTCGGGGGGATAAAAGAATATTTTGTCACCAAATGGCAGATGTTACGTCTCTGAGTAGCTGCGTAGACCCCCCCCCCCCCCCCCCCCCCTCCTCTACTTGAAGCTAATTTGGATGACAAGTCGGGCATCTTAAGAGCAATGAAAGCTCTTTGAAAGTGGCCTCGTCAGTGGCTTCTTAGCATTAGCCCCTAACCATCTGTTTCTAGACAGCGAGTCAGCTTTGAACAACCCCAATACTGCCCCCTCCTCCGCCCTGCTGCCCCCTCCTCCACTACTGCCATCAACAAATACCCCAAAGTTCATTTTGACCCTCCTCCTTCTCTTCCCCCTTAACCCCCCCCCCCCCCCCTCATACACACACACACACACACACACACACACACACACACACACACCCACACCCTCCTCACCCCAACAAGCTTCCTGGCAGCGGACAGCACCACCAATCATCACTCGGTTCCTATGGCAACCTCCCCCGGCAACAGCCGTCACTATATCATAGCAGGAGCGGAGGATGTGGGGGGAGGAAGAAAAAAAAGAGGGGGAGTGGATGTAGGGGGGGGTGGAGGGGTTGGCCGAGTCGTGGCTCTTGGTGTTACAGAGGAGAGAGAGAGAAAGAAGAGAGGAGGGGAAAAAAATGGAGAACACACACAGCTGCCCTTCAGCTACGTAGCATCGCACCAGCTGCTCCAGTCACCACTCGTCCACACACAAACACACACACACACACACACACACGCTCTAAACACAGCGTCAGGCCTCGGAGATTTTGTATTTGCTTCGGCTTTGTCTGCGTAACATTGCTGCCAGGCTCTCCCTTGATTCATTGATACATCTGCGGCCTCCATCTATATGTGTATAAATATATCTATTCTTCATGTTCACGTCGTCCTGGCTCTGCTAACAAGTCCCTGTGTGTGTGTGTGTGTGTGTGTGTGTGTGTGTGTGTGTGTGTGTGTGTGTGTGTGCGTGTGCGCTGAGCGTCTGGCAGCGTGTCCGTCTGTTAGTTTTGGGGGTGCAACAGATTGTTAATGTGCAACTTTTTCTTTTTTTTATTGTGTGTAATTGTGAAAGCCTCTTTAGAGAAACACTCGCCATTGATTTTTTTTTTTTCTCCTTTTCTTTTCTCGTGGCTTTAGTTAATTGGAAAAGGTATAAATTACAGTCAACTGTTCTGCGGAGGAAAGATTTACATAAACTGCATGAAGAGTACAGAGAAAAAGTAAAAGGGTCAGTGACAAATAAGGGGTGGCAAAGATGAGCAAGTCAAAAATATGTTAAAAAATTGTTTTAAAAGCAGCATCAAAATAATGATAATGATTCTCCAGATGAACATTTAGTATTTTTGTTGGTTTTATATCATTTGAAATGACATTTGCACCATTTTTTAACCCAAAGGTAAGACTGAATACTCCTGAAAATGTCAAATGGTGTAACCACAAAAGAATGATAGTGATATCCACCCTAGAAAGGAAAGAAAGACAAAGAAAGAAAGAACAGGAAGTTGGAAAAGGAGAGAAAGAAAGAAAGAAAAGAGAAAGAGGAGGAAGAAGAGGTGCTTCCTGATCTCCATGGTAACCCTGATTAAATGTAATATTTAGAACAATAGTATTCCATTAGCTTTATTTAATATAAAAGTTATAATGTAAGATCATGCCAAACTAGTTGATATGGTGTTTTATTGACTATTTATTGTTTTTAAGCAAAGTTTAAAGTTTTTATGGTTACACCACTTAGACATTTTTGCCACAATCCTCCTAATATATTCTCTCAAAATGGATTAAAAGCAGAAATTTGATGCTGGATGGAAGTTATTCATGTTTATTTTCATATTTTAACCCATTTAAATTTGATTAAACCACAAACATTGACCCAAAGTAACAAAAAACACCCAAATAGATTTACTTTTTCTTTTCTTACAGTAAACCACTTTCAAAAACCTCAATACAAATGCAGCTGGAAGTGCAGATTTACCACAAAAGTCTGCTTAAATTGTGCTTTCCCTTGTCCTTTTTTTTTAGATAATGCATGTCTGCCAATATCGGGTACAATCTGTTACTACTTTTCACCAAAATGACAGAAAACTACTCAGTGCAGCCTCGAGCTACAACCTGCAGATGAGATAAAGATCAAACTAAAATCATCCTGTGCTAAAGATGTGCTCAGTATTCATGTTTAAAAAAATAATAAGTGTGTCCAAATTGTGATTAAATATGCATCTTCCTCTTTATCCATTGGAATAAAGAGTCTAACATGAGTAATTTGCACATTTTCACCGGCTACTTCCTCACTTAGAAGTTCATTAAATTATTTATTGATGTTGTCACAACTTGGCTCAAAGGTAGGACAACATATGGATAGCATGCATGACTTTTTATTTAAATGAACTAACCGTGTATGTCAGTTTCAGTTTGTAGTGTATGGGTGTGTGAATGAGTAAAAAAAAAAAGAGATTATATAACTCAAGATCAAACAAACTCAGAGAGGAGATAGAAACTGCTTAGGCCAGGGGTGTCAAACATGCGGCCTGTGGGCCAGAACCGGCCCGCCAAGGGGTCCAATCCAGCCCACTTTACTTCCTTCCTTTCTTCCTTCCTTCCTTCCTTCCTTCCTTCCTTCCTTTCCCCCCTTCCTTCTTTCCTCCGTCCGTCCTCCCTTCCTTCTTTCCTTTCCCCCCTTCCTTCCTTCCTTCCTTCCATCTGCCCTTCCTTCCTTTCTTCCTTTCTCCGTTCCTTCCTTCTGTCTGTCCGTCCTTCACTATCTCTCTTTCCTACCTTTCTTCCCTCCTTCCTTTTGCCTGTCTTTCCTTCCTTCCCTTCTTATTTCCTTATTTCCTTCCTTCCTTCCTTCTTTCCTTCCATCTTTTTAATGATCCGGCCCACATGAGATCAAATTGGTCTGTATGTGGCCCTTGAATGCAAATGAGTTTGACACCTCTGGCTTTAGACATTTATTCATAAAGGAGCATTCACACTAATTCAAGTGTTTGCCATCTCTCCTAATGAGCCACTTCCCAGATCCCAATATTATATGAATTTAGTTCAATTTCTGTATTATTTAAACAGGTAAGAATAGTTTAAAACAGCCTATTCTTACCTCTCTCCTTCTCTCATCGGCCCAGTTTAAATCTACACTGATTTTCACACACGATTTAACTTTTTTGCCCCTTTTTCATTCACGCTAGGAAACCCCTCGTCCCTCGGCTGCAGCATGGGCGGCCTGCAGCCTCACGTCAACCCCGGCGGAGGTCAGATGTACCAGCAGCAGGTCCACCAGAGCATGCAGCAGAGCGTGTCCTCGCACCCGGCCTACCAGGGCCAGCAGCAGTTCTCCGACAACCCGCCGTACACAGACAGCAACGCTAACGCCGGCTCCATGGCCTGCCTCTACCAGAACTACCAGGTGGGATGATGATGAGTCACGTTTTGGGCTTTTTTTTTTTTAACATTAAATGTATAAAAGAAACTGAAATGTGTGACTGTGTTGTGTCTGCAGCAGGGGATGTTGCCACACCACCAGTTCGGGGAGGGGCAGCAGCCCCAAGGCGAGGGGCTAAGAGCAGGTACGCCTGGCTCCGACAGGGGTCCCGGCAGAGGCCCGGAGTCGGTGGACGCCATCTACAGAGCCGTGGTGGACGCCGCCAACAAGGGCATGCACGTTACCATAACAACCACAGTGAGCGGGACCACACAGGCGAGCCCGGTGCCCGCTCTCAGTGCCATGAGTGCCTTCACCGCCTCGATAGGGGAGCCCGTCAACCTCCCCCAAGCGGTCAGCGCCGTCTTGCACGGGCACCCAGAAGTGGAGGTGTTACCGCAGCAACCCAGACCGAGGCAGGCGAGACTGGGACGAGGTCAGAAGAACATGGATCCGGGGAAGAGAACGCCGGACGGCCCCGAGGCCAACGACTACTTCCGTTCACCTGGACGCGGGACTCCCAGGGGGCAGTGGGACGGGGAGACGCAGCACGGCGGAGGCTTCGACGCTCACAGCAACAACAGCGCCTGGGGTGGCGAGGAGTTTCTGGAGTGCTCCACGCAGGTGAGGAGTAGTCCCTGCATGGAGCGGCCCGCCAGCTTAGCCCCCGCCCCTCCCTGCCCCGCCGAGGGCTCCAACGACCACGGCCTGGCTATGGCTCACGGGAAGGCTTTCCTCGACGACGGCTATCGCTTCAACAACTGCAGCCGGACGCCCGCCAACTACAAGGAGCGTCTGGAGCAGACGGTGGAGCGCTGCGCCCACATTAACGGCGCCACGCCGCACTTCACCACCCGGGGTTACGGAGAAGTCCTCGGCCCCCCGCGGCAGGAGCTAACGGGGGACGACCAGTCGCCCAGCTCCTCCACCAGCCTGGAGGGACCTCTGGCCACAGCCAAAGACTACAGCCACTACAACGGCCACTTCAACGGTATGGCCCCCAGCCCCTCGGACACAAAGAGCCTGAGCAGCGAGGAGGACCTGCGGCAGCCCGACTCTCCCTCCTCGGAGCTGCTCCACTACCGGTCCAGGCCCTTGGACAGATGGAACATGGGCGAGCTGGGAGTCTGGGGCCAGCTGAAGGGCTTCCCACCCTGGCCTGCCAAGCTGGCCGGGGACGAACAAGTGCACAGCGCTGCTATGCAGCTGCGGGAGCAGGCCAAGGTGAGCCACCAAACTGTGACCACCTGTCATTGTTTCACCTGCCAACTCGTGTTTTCAGACTAAATAAGAGAGCGGCAGCAGGTTTCAGCGCCTGCTAGACTTAACAAACTCACAGCCAGAAATGTTCCCTATAAAACCAGATTCACAGTTTTGTAGAGCTTTAGATTGCAGATAATTATATTCCAGAGTAAGACAGTCGCTTGCCAGGAAGTTAAGATGATGGAATAAGTTGTTTTTAACTTTAACTAAGTTGTTCCCAGATGGAAATTTACTGTGAAACTAAAAAGTCAGATGAGGGGAGAAAAAGCTCCTTTTTGTCCGTCAGCAACCTGATTCAGCATCGTGTTTTTTGGCGATAGCACTCATATGTTTTCTCTTGTGTCCTTCCTTCCTTCCTCCTTCCTCCCTCCCTCCTTACTCCTTTCCTTCCTTCCTCCCTCCCTCCCTCCCTTTCTTACTCCTTTCCTTCCTTCCTTCCTCCTCTCCTTCCTTCCTTCCTCCCTCCCTCCCTCCCTCCCTCCTTACTCCTTTCCTCCTTTCCTTCATTCCTTCCTTCCTCCCTCCCTCCCTCCTTACTCCTTTCCTTCCTTCCTTCCTCCCTCCCTTCCTCCTTACTCCTTTCCTTCCTTCCTTCCTCCTCTCCTTCCTTCCTTCCTCCCTCCCTCCCTCCTTACTCCTTTCTTCCTTTCCTTCATTCCTTCCTCCTCTCTTCCCTCCCTCCCTCATTACTCCTTTCCTTCCTTCCTCCCTCCCTCCCTCCCTTTCTTACTCCTTTCCTTCCTCCTCTCTTTCCTTCCTCCCTCCCTCCCTCCCTCCCTCCCTCCCTCCCTCCTTCCTCCTCTCCTTCCTTCCTTCCTCCCTCCCTCCCTCCCTCCCTCCTTTACTCCTTTCCTTCCTTCCTCCCTCCCTCCCTTTCTTACTCCTTTCCTTCCTTTCTTACTCCTTTCCTTCCTTCCTTCCTTCCTCCCTCCCTCCTTGCTCATTTCTTTTCTCTTAACTTCAGACACAGGTTGAAAAAAGTAGATTTCTCATTTCTAGACTTTAACGACATCTCTTTTTTTCAGCTTTCTGGGAGATATTGAGGATAAAACCTAAAGACTTTTTTTTAATGTTTCTGACTGACTTCTGCTTCTCTTTTGTCCCTCCAGGTAGAACCAGAGAAACTAAAAACACTAACTCATGACTTGGAGGCACTTGACCGAGCCGCCAAAAGAGGCCTGAAGTAAGTAAAGCTGCTTATCGTGTGATTGCAACTCAAACCAGAGTGACGTGTCCGTACTGTGTCTGTGTGACTCATATTGATTTTATTGACCCTCCCTGAGTCACTCTTGCTACACCCGTCTAGCTTTCCAGGTCACAGCGATAACAGCGGTTAGATTTACTCCTCGAAATAGTTGATTTTTTTTTTTTTTTTTTAAACGTACCTCTTAACTTCAGACAGAGATTGAAAAAAGTAGATTTCTCATTTCTAGACTTTCATTTTTCCTTCATTCTTCCCCTCCTCCCCTCTTTCTTTGCTCCCTTCTCCTTCCATACTTCTTTCCTCACGTCCTTCCTTCCTTCCTTCCTCCTTTCCTTCCTTCCTCCTTTCCTTCCTTTCTTTCTTTCTTTCTTTCTTTCTTTCTTTCTTCCTTCCTCCCTCCCTCCCTCCCTCCCTCCCTCCCTCCCTTCCTTACTCCTTTCCTTCCTTCCTTCCTCCTTTCCTTCCTCCTTTCTTTCCTTCCTTCCTTCCTTCCTTCCTTCCTTCCTTCCTTCCTCCCTCCTTTCCTTCCTTCCTCCATTCCTCCTTTCTATCTTTCTTTCTTTCCTTCCTTCCTTCCTTCCTCCTCCTCTCCTTCCTTCCTTCCTCCCTCCCTCCTTGCTCATTCCTTCCTTCCTTCCTCCCTCCCTCTTCTCCTTCCTTCCTCCCTCCCTCCCTCCTTGCTCATTTCTTTCCTTCATTTTTTTGAAAAACGTACCTCTTAACTTCAGACAGAGATTGAAAAAAGTAGATTTCTCATTTCAAGTCTCAGAGTTGACTTTCATGACAACTCCTTTTTCGGCTCTCTGCAAGATCTTTAAGATAAAACAGTTCTTGAATTGATTAAAACTGACTTTTTCAATGTTTCTAATCAACTGCAGAATCCTCTAACAGGGTTTTTTAAATATGTATTTGTTGGTTATGCCATCTCAGTGCTGTGTCCAAGGGGGAAAAACTGACAATCCTCACCAACTAATGACTCATGTAGATGACATAAGATACGATATTCCTTTTTATTACTCCCACATTGGGGACATTTACAGTATTGCAGCAACAAAATGGATTTAAAAAACAATAAATAATAAATACAAAAGCGATTTCTAACCCCGTCTAATTCTTCTTTCCTCCCTTATTCCTTCCTCCCTTCTTTCTTTCCTCCGTCCTTCCTTCTCTCTTTCTTTCCTCTGTCCTTCTTTCCTACCTACCTTCCTTCCTTCTTTCCTTTCCTCCCTTCTTCCTTCCCTCCTTCCTTCTTCCATCCCTCTTTCTCCCTTTCTCTCCTCTGTCCTTCTTTCCTACCTTCCTTCCTTCTTTCCTTTCCTCCCTTCCTCCCTCCTTTCCTTCCTTCTTTCCTTTCCTTTCCTTTCCTTCCTTCCTCCCTCCTGTCCTTCCTTCTTTCCTTTCCTTTCCTCCCTTCCTCCCTCCCTCCCTTCCTTCCTTGACTCGAGGACAACAGGAGGGTTAAAAATGTTCACAGTTTTTGGCTGATTTCAGTTCTGCTGGTAGTTTGTTCCAGTTGTGTAAAAGCTGCTTCATCATGTTTAGTTTGAACTCTGGGCTCCACTATCTGACCTGAGCCAGTAGATCTCAGAGCTCTGGGCTCAACTATCTGACCTGAGTCAGTAGATCTCAGAGCTCTGGGCTCAACTATCTGACCTGAGTCAGTAGATCTCAGAGCTCTGAGCTCCACTATCTGACCTGAGTCAGTAGATCTCAGAGCTCTGGGCTCCACTATCTGACCTGAGTCAGTCGATCTCAGAGCTCTACTGGGTTTATATTCTACTAACATGTCATTTTAACATAAAGTATTAAGGTACACATTTATTAGCTTTCTGTTACTATTGAAGGTAGAAAGCTGGTGAGCCAAGCATGCAGATAAACACACTTTTTAGTCGGTTTGTTACACTTTAGAAAAGCAAAAAAAAACCCAACAAGAGCTCATTGTCGACACTCGAATCCCTGCTTTCAAAATGTCAATGATGTAAAATGTAAATGTTGTGTCTCGACAGACCGGGGAAACTGAATAATCACTTGGAAGCTGCTATCCACGAGGCCATGAGCGAGCTGGATAAAATGTCGGGCACAGTGAGTAATTTACACCTCCTTCATAAAGTATTGTTTAAAGCTTTTTTTTTTTTTTACTCCTGAAATCACCTTAACATTTCTCTCTTTCCACCGTCACGTAGAGAGATCGTCAGATGAAGCTCCCCAAGCCTAAGAGGAGGAAGATATCCAGATAACATTGAATGTGTCGGCCCAAGAACGTTTCCTCAAAAGCCTTTTCGGAGACTTCGTTCTGAGCTCTCTAACAGGTGCTACACACATATACGGACTTTCAGTGGTACATCATCGGATTGTTCCATGATATCAACTTTGACTTTAAAAATGACTGACCACCACAGGACGGTGCTGGATAAAAAACAAACATCCAATCACCGTTATTACAGTTTTAACTGTAGAAGAAGAAGAAGATATAAAAGAGAAAGGAAAAAAAAAACACTAAAAAAAAAAAAAAAGAAGAAAAAAAATAGAGGAAAAACATCAATGGTTGCAATTTGTCTACAGTTCACTGAATTAACTATTTTTTTCTAGTATAAGATAGTAAAACCGACAAAAAAAAAAAAAAAGCTATGAGCATTACCTTACATATTTAAGAAAAATAGACAGTCCAAATATTTCTGATACATTTTCAATATGTATATAGATAATCCTGAAATTTCATGCTATTAAGAATTGTATGTAAATATTGTACAATGTCATGTACAAGCGTACCTAATGCACATTTTATCTTTTATTGTACAAAAAACAAAGCAGAAAGAAGAAGTGTACCAATGTCTTTTGGTTTCTATTCAGAAAAATGCGGTTGCATACGACCGCATGCATAGGATAAATAAGAAATACAGCCTAAAGCTTTTATATGACGAACTGTAAGACGTGCTGTTTGTTAAAAAAATTTGTTTTTATTTTTTATTTTGGCGGGGTTTTTTTATTTTTAATTTTATTTTGGCGGGGTTTTTTTTTTTAATTTTATTTTGGCGGGGGTTTTTTTTTTTTGGTAAGGGAACAGCAGTGGAAAACAGGCATGAGTATATATATGAGTTCTCCATTTTTATCACTTCACACCAGTTAAGTGTTCATTTATATTTTTGGGAAGCGAGAGAGAGAGAGAAAAAGAGATTTAAAAAAAAGAGATTTAAAAAAGAAAGAACAACCAGACTGAACTTTACCAGCAGGAAGTGTTCAATTGTTCAATGTGTTTTTCCCCTCGTCTGAGCTTTGTGGCCGAGTTACGACGTTTTTAGAGAGATTCCAGATGTGAGTGAATTCATCTGGTTGGCTGGTGAGTTTTTTTTTTTTTTTTTTTGGAGTTTACCGATTATCGTCAAAAGAAAGTTGGTAACCTGCCGATTTTAAAAGGGGAAGAATCCACCTTTAAAACAGCAATGATTTGGGATGTTTCAGCATTCGAGCCCAAAGTCATCTTTAAATTAAACATAATTACGAGAATCTACCGTCACCAGTTTATCAGACAGCAGATTTTAACTGAACGAACGCTGCTTCGTCCTCCCGGGTCAAATTGACCCGTCTGTTTTGACTGTTCCTTCCTTCCTTCCTTCCTTCCTTCCTTCCTTCCTTCCTTCCTTCCTTCCTTCCTTCCTTCCTTCCTTCCTTCCTTCATTCCTTCCTTCCTTCCTTCTGTACTTCACTCTCTCTTTCTTTCCTTCCTCTCTCTTTCCTCCCTTCCTCATACCTTCCTTCTTTCCTTCCTTTCCTTCCTTCCTCTTTTCCTTTCTCTCTCCCTCCCTCCTTCCTTCTTTCCCTCCCTCCTTCCTTCTTTCCTCCCTCCCTCCCTCCTACCTTCCTTCCTTCCTCCCTCCCTCCCTCCTTTGCTTCCTTCTTTCCTTCCTTCTTCCCACCCTTAATTCTTTTCTTCCTTCCTTCATTCCTTCCTTCCTTCCTTCTGTACTTCACTCTCTCTTTCTTTCCTTCCTCTCTCTTTCCTCCCTTCCTCATACCTTCCTTCTTTCCTTCCTTTCCTTCCTTCCTCTTTTCCTTTCTCTCTCCCTCCCTCCTTCCTTCTTTCCCTCCCTCCTTCCTTCTTTCCTCCCTCCCTCCCTCCTACCTTCCTTCCTTCCTCCCTCCCTCCCTCCTTTGCTTCCTTCTTTCCTTCCTTCTTCCCACCCTTAATTCTTTTCTTCCTCCCTTCCTTCCTTCCTTCCTTCCTTCCTTCCTTCCTTCCTTCCTTCCTTCTGTACTTCACTCCCACTTTCTTTTCTTCCTCTCTCTTTCCTCCCTTCCTCATACCTTCCTTCCTTTCCTTCCTTCCTCTTTTCCTTCCTCTTTTCCTTTCTCTCTCCCTCCTTCCTTCTTTCCTCCATCCTTCCTTCTTTCCCTCCCTCCTTCCTTCTTTCCTCCCTCCCTCCTACCTTCCTTCCTTCTTTCCTCCCTCCCTCCCTCCTACCTTCCTTCCTTCCTTCCTCCCTCCCTCCTTTGCTTCCTTCTTTCCTTCCTTCTTCCCACCCTTAATTCCTTTCTTTCCTTCTTTCCTTCCTTCTTCCCTCCCTTAATTCCTTTCTTCCTCCTTTCCATCCTCCTTTCTTCCTTCCTTCCTTCCTTAAATTGAGGACCACAGGAGGGTTAAAGTCTCCACATCAGTAATCTACTCGGACTCTAACTAGCGACATACTACTAATCACCAGATTATCAGACAGCAGGAATCGACTATATTATAATATTTTCCCTCCAACCGTTAAAAGTGTTGACTGTCGGAGCCTCGATCAATAAATTAAGACACAGTTAAAAAGTTAAAACACATACAGTCTGCATTAAAAGACACAGAAACACGACTCAGAAGTTAAATATGTGACTTCATAAATATCAAAAACACTACTAAAGTCACTTTAATGTGATTTTTAGCTTTTACACTACAACTTAACTGAAGTCTAAATGCAGGGTTTTTGTGATTGAAGTATAATTTTAGTCAAAAGAAATTAAAATTATGCTTCATTAATAATGTTACAAGCATTTAATAATGTCAAATAAAGTGAGGATGGGTTTTATAGGACATAAATATGCTCTTAAATATTAAGATTTAACACTTTGACCCTTCATTTTATCTCATAATCATCATAATTTAATTGAATGTTTTTTCTCTCACTTTTGCTGCTTTTATTAACATTAAACAGTATTTTGAGGTGTTAACTCCGCTAATAAATTCAATATAAAGCTTAATTTAATCTCTCTCACAGCCTGCAGGTCATTTTTTCTGGCCAGTTTATCCAAAGTAAAGAAAAAAAAATACAATTTAAACCCTAAATTTGCAGTTTTTTAAGGTGGAATTTTTCCCTTTTTTTTCCTTTTTTTGGTACAACTACAACTAAGAGTCATATTTGAGGTATCGACCCCTCTAATAAATTCAATATAAAGCTAAATTTAATCTGCAAGCCATTTTATCTGCTAAACATTTGACCAGTTTATCCAAAGTAAAGAAAAAAAATACAATTTAAACCATAAATTTGCTGTTTTTTAAGGTGGAATTTCCCCTTTTTTTTTCTTTTTTTTTTTGCTACAAGAGTCATATTTTTGAGGTATTTATTCCTTTTAATAAATTCAATATAAAGCTTAATTCAATCTCTCTCACAGCCTGCAGGTAATTTTTTCAGGCCAGTTTATCCAATACCCTAAATTTGCTGTTTTGTTTTTTTTTAAGGTGGAATTTTTCCCTTTTTTCACGATAAAACAACCATTGACTGATTTTTGATTGATGTGATTTTTTTTTTTTATGTTCTCGTGCTCGTTTTTTGTGTACAGTTATTTTAATGCTTTTATTTTGTTAATCTCCATCATCATGACCGATTAGCTTTAGGGTAGAGTAACCAACGTCAGAAGTCAAAGAGTCTAGAAGATCAGAAACGAACACTAAACTAGATTTTAAAGAGCGGTGAAACATTTCTCACATTTTTTCTTTTTTTTAGGGGCCTTGTTTTATTTTATTCTTTTTTTTTTTTTTTTTTGCTTATTGATGTAAATTATTTATGTACAGTACTCCATATTTATTTTAAGCTTTACAAATATGCTAGATGGCAATAATACTACCAAGAGTTGAGAACTCAAGCCTTATATGTGTATATGTATGTTTTTCTTTTCTTTCTTTTTTCTTTTTTTTTTTTTTTTTTTTAGATCATGTATTCAAGAGTCCATTACAAAAAAAAAAGGTCATGTTCCCTTTTTTTTTATTTAAGAAGTGAGCATATTTACAGATAACACTTTCTTTCTTTCCTTTTTATTTTATTATTTTCATTTTTACACAGTGAGGCGTTTTTTTTGTTACTGATTGTGTGTGTGTGTGTGTGTGTGTGTGTGTGTGTGTGTGCGTGTGTGTGTCATTTTCTTTCGTTAAACTATTTATGAATATGCACGTCTTAAAAATAAAGTAAAAATAAGAAAGAAAAGGTTAAAAAAAGGCGTTTATGTTGCTAATAAATGCAGTTTTTTTTTGTTTTTTTTTGTTGTTTTTTTAAACACTACTTTAGTTTCGCAGTATTTGGGAAACACACACATTTAACTACACACACACACACACACACTCACACACAGCTGCTCCCTCCTCCCGATCAAAAAACCCCGACCTGAAATCACTACAGAATTAAATTAAATATCGAGTGCAATATACCAAATCGATGGCAAAAAGATCAACAGCTCATTTATTAAAAAAAAAAACCTGCATCTTTTTTTTTTTTTTTTTGGTGCCTGATTTTTTTTTTTTTTGATGTGCTTAAAAAGAAAATCTGTCTTTTTTTTTCTTTTTTTTTCCTTTTCTTCAGATGACCTTTAAAACCTGAGAGCCATGAAGTAGTAATTTATTTGTAGCTTTACACACACACACACACACACACAGAGATAGAGAGAGAGAGAGAGACGGCTTCAAAATCCATAAATCATTGATTTATTTTCACTAAAAATGGAAATTACTTGAAATTTTTCAGTCAACTATTAAAATTTTACCCCTTTTTTTTTACACTCCGATGTGAAAAGTTAGTAAAAGTGAGAAAAAGCTACAAATACACAACTCCAGATATCATTTTACCGTAATGTATGGCATAGATTCACCTTTTTTCCCCCCTTTTTTTCAATATAATAAAAAAAAAGGAGCCTTGAAGTGTTTTATTCATGTACTGTATTTTCCTATATTTCTTTTTTCTTGTCAAAATCAGACTTTTATTTTGTTAAATTTTTTTAAGGTCATCTTTTACAATATTTACGGTAATTATCTCTCCATTCAAAACGTCCTATTCTTTTTCAGTGTGCACATTTTTTTTTTTTTTTTCATTTTACTGTAATTTGCCGTTATTAAAGAAAACTAATGTGACAAGAACACGTGAGCTCTTTCGGGTAAAGTTCATTCTGCCTTCTTCTTCTTCATCCTCTTCCTCT
The DNA here is from genome assembly GCA_021039105.1 of Scomber colias. Classification (NCBI taxonomy): domain Eukaryota; kingdom Metazoa; phylum Chordata; class Actinopteri; order Scombriformes; family Scombridae; genus Scomber; species Scomber colias. Next base: position 37,917 of record JAJDFG010000694.1, read on the forward strand.
TCCTCTTCATCCTCCTCCTCCGCTGCCACACGTTTTTTGTGCAATGACATGCAGGAACCCGCCGCTCTCGTGCTGGGAACCCATGTGTTATGGATCTGTTTTATCAGTTTCATGTTATTTGTGGTCAAGAGTTCAAAACATTTTCTAAGTGTGTGTGTGTGTGTGTGTGTGTGTGTGTGTGTGTGTGTGTGTGTGTGTGTGTGTGTGTGTGTGTGTGTGTGTGTGTGTGTGTGTGTGTGTGTGTGTGTTTTGAGATGGTGTTTCTTCCTCTCCCCCCCCCCCCCCTTCCTTTCCTCCTCCCCGCCTGTGATTGTGTGTTGAGGTGTGAGTGTGATTTTTTATTTTTTATTTTTTAAATCTTGATTTTCCGCTCCCTACCTTTTTTTTTTTTTTAATTTTATTTGTCAGTATTTTATTTTATCAACTTGTAATTAAGTATATATTTTCTCACTAATATATACTTTACAAAAAATAGACATGCGTGAAGTATGATGTGCACTTGATTGCTCTTTTTTTTCTTTTTCTTTTTCTTTTTTTCGCATTAATGTGGGCTAGGGATAGTTTGTCAAGAGTCCATTATTTTGAGATTGTTTGGACTTCCTTTCTTTTTTTTTTAAATGGTTTGATGTAAGCAGCATTTTTTTTGTAAATATTGTGAAACATTACAGGTCATGCAGTGATGTAACATTTTGAACAATGTTGCACAGATGTTTAAGATATTAAAAACCTGGTCACTCTTACTTGAATAACTCCGGCGTGTGACGTGTTTTTATGTTTCCTCTTCGTGTTTTATAAATCATGAAAAGTTAAATAAGTCGGTTTATTAACCCTCCTGTTGTCCTCGAGTCAAGGAAGGAAGGGAAGAAGGAAGGAAAGGAGGGAAGAAGAAAGGAAGGAAAGGAGGGAGGGAGGGAGGAAGGAAGGAAAGGAGGGAGGGGGGAAGGAAGGGAAGAGGGAAGAAGAAAGAAGGAAAGGAGGGAGGAAGGAAGGGGAAGAAGAAAGAAGGAAGGGAGGGAGGAAGAGAAGAAGAAAGAAGGAAGGGAAGAAGAAAGAAGGAAAGGAAGAAGAAAGAAGGAAAGGAGGGAGGAAGGAAGGGAAGAAGAAAGAAGGAAAGGAAAGGAGGGAGGAAGGAAGAGAAGAAGAAAGAAGGAGGGAGGGAGGGAGAGAGAAAGGATAAGAGGATGGGAGGAAGGAAGGACAGAGGAAAGAAGGAAGGTAGGAATGAAGGAAGGCGGGAGGGAGGGAAGGAAGGAAGAAAGGTAGGAATGAAGGAAGGTGGGAGGGAGGGAAGGAAGAAAGAAAGGTGGATGGAGGAAGGAAAGAAGGAAGGGAGGAAAGAGAGAAGGAAGGAAAGAAGGAACAGACGGGGTCAGTTTGACCCGGAAGGACGACACGAAGGTTAAGTTATAAATATAAGAAAAGTCATTTAAAGTGTTATATGTGTTTATAACAGGATTTATTATTGCACACTGCCCCCTGGTGGATTAATGGTGGCATGACGGTGAAACTGCAGGATGAGCATAACTTCAGTAAATAGCAATATAAGATGAAGATAATTGATTAATTGAGTCAATTCACATATATAATAAAGATAGTTAATATATAATATGTATTTCTACAAGATACATTGGTATAAGTAGTCATGGAAACCCAATTTTAATATAAAAATCCACACACTTCTCTTTATATAGTTATACAAGATTGAGATAATTAATTAATCAATGTATGTATATATGTTAAAAATAGTTTATATAATACACACTTCTATAAGAGAATGCTCACAACTTAAGTTCATACATTGATATATTAAATGTGTGATTAAGATTGGTAGTGAATGTATATATGAGTTTATGGAGAATTATTAGGAAAACTTCACATAAATAAATATATATATGTGTATAAGAACATAAGTGAAAATATAAGAACACAGTTAATATATATAGACATATTAATGGATAGTGGAGAAAGGATTAAATATATATATTTATAAAGGATAAATCAAACTATAGTTAATACATTGATGTATTTATATAATATAAAGAAATATTAGGAATTAATCTTATATATAATCCAACTTCCCCTACATTTCATTATTTTACAGCCTTTATCCCAAAATGGATTAAATTCCTTTTTTTCTCATCTATCTACACACAATACCCCATCATGACGAAGCGAAAAAGGATTTTTAGAAATTATTGCAGATTTATTAAAAATAAAAAACCTGAAATATTGCATCTACATAAATAAGTATTCTCTCCCTTTGAGCTCAGCTGCTTCCTGTCTCTACAACTTGATTGGAGTCCACCTGTAGTAAATTAAATTGATTGGAAACACCTGTCTATATAATCATCTTTAGACCTCCAAGAAAAGGATTATATATCGAGGCACAGATCTGAGGAAGGAGTGCAAAAACATTCCTGCAGCATTGAAAGCCCCATTTGTGGAATAAAGGCTTTAACATAACACAATATGGGGAAAGTGAAGGATGCACTGTACGTAAAAACACACTTAATATATAGAAAAATATTAATGGATAGTGGAGAAGGGATTAAATATATATATATAACTAGTTAATACATTGATATAATATAATATATGTGTGTATAAATGTATATATGAGTCAACAATTATGGAAAAATGGTAATATAGTAGAGAGAAATATGATTAATTAAGAGAGTTTTTACCTCTCTACTCATTTCCAGGCATGCATATTAGAGTTAGTTTATTATTATTTATCACTGTATTATAATTTTAATTTAATTTTTATTATGTTTTATTATTCTACAGGTGGGAAATAATCAATGCAATCACTTGGAAATTAAAAGATAAGGTGAGATAATGACTCATCTACAATAATACATACATTCATTTGTGTTTATATTGTGTATTAATAGGCTGAATCAGCAAATTAAATAATATAATATTATATAGCCTACTATAATATAATATAATATAATATGATATAATCGTAAAAAGTCATATTATTCCTCTTAAACTTATCTAACGATGATGATTCAGTGGAAATTGCAGGTTTCGAATGTTTGTGTATGTGCGCGCGCGTCCACGTGACGACGATAATGGTGCCGGCGCTGATGCAGGCAACGGAGCGGGCGCGCGCCTTGGCGTTCCAGCAAAAAAAAGGGGAGCGCGCCTTTGTCAGGGGAGGAGGAGGAGGACATTAGGACGATGCGGGCATCTTCTTCAGGCTCCTTCATCATCTCTCTGCAACCAAGGCTGCACCTCCCAAATTTTTACCCCAGCTCTTCTTAATTTTGGGGTATTTTGGGGTATTTTTGGCGGGGTTTTCTTTTAATCATGGCGCAGCCGAGGAAGCCTGGAGATAGTCGGCTTGGATGAGAAAAAAAAACGAGAGATTCCTCATCTTTACGCCCAAATATGATCCGACTTGTTGGCTAAAATCCTTGAACTCTCTTTAATAACAATTAATAGAGCCTCTCCCCTGCCCTGTTGGAGGTCCCGGAACCTCACTTTGGGCACCACCCTCGTATAAAAAAGCAGAGACTTGGTGTAAATAAACAGCAGCAGCAGTAGCAGCAGTCATGATGGATGCTGCGGAGTGCGGAGTGAGAGTGATGTGCAGATTCAGGCCGCTCAACGAGGCCGAGATCAACAGAGGAGACAAATACATCCCCAAATTTAAAGAGGAGGACACTGTGGTCATTACGGTAAGTCTAAAACATACTCCCTCTTTTCTCTCTTTCTATCTCTCTGTCTATCTTTTACCTGAAATGAAAGTCATCTGGAGCTCTGCAGGCAAGCTTGGAGATGCCAAGTGCGCAATAAGCTGAAGCTACAGTAGAGTCTGAGGGTGAATTATATACACCTTAAAGAGATATTTACTATAAATTAGCAGGAATTTGTAGTTATTCACACTTTAAAGCAGCCTCTATATGTTTTATATGATGTTATAATGAGTTAAAGGCTAATACAGATGATACATTGATGAGAAAATCAACAGAGAATCAATTTAGAGCTGCAGCTAACAAATCTAGGATGGTTAGTATCATCCTAGGTAAAGAAACGGACCATTTTCCTGATTAATTGATGATAAAATCAACAGATAATCAATTCAGAGCTGCAGCTAACCAATCTAGGATAGTTATTGTCATCCTAGGTAAAGAAACGGACCATTTTCCTGATTAATTGATGATAAAATTAGCAAATAAGAAGCTGAAACTTTGGGATTATTTCATATTTTTGCTTAAAAAATGATTCAAAGTCACAATAATCAACTAATTGTTGCAGCTTTACAACCTTTTAGATGATTAGATGGTTGGTTTTTAGTCATTTTTTAAGCATAAAAGCAGAATTTGAGCTGATTTCAGCTTCTTAAACGTGATGATTTCATGATTTTCTTTGTCATACGTGATCATAAACTCATCATCTGATATTTATAGATGTCATTTTAGACTCTAGGAGCATTTTTACTCGACTTTCTGACATTTTAAAGACAAATTAATTGATTAATTGAGAGAATAATTAGCTTTATTTAAAAGAAAACCTAAAAAAACCTCCTACTTAATATAACTCCCATATATATCTTCTCCACTTCTGTAAACTTATAACTTCAAAGAGTTATTAGGCAGCAGAATAATTACATATCTTTAAATTCAAATACTCGTTATATGATTAATAAACAACAGAAATAGCAATTGTTTAGTATACAAAATGTTAAATTAATATATACTAATACAAGTTTTTGTTTGACCTACAATTCCAAAATCTAAAGATAATCATATTTGACAGAGGAAAACATTAAATTATCACATTTTAAAGGTTTAAAACCAACATATTTTTGCCTTTTTTGCTTTAAAAAAATGACTAAAATAAGCATATTATTATCAAAATAGTTGCTGATTAATTATCTAATGATGGACTAATTGATTAATTGACTAATAATGGCAGTTTAAGTGGATTAATGGATCATGAAAGGTCAAAAAAATGATAATTTATGTAAAATTTTAATGATTTGGATGAAAAAAAGGTTAATTTTGCACATTTCTATAACAAAATATAATTAATCATCTTTAAAAGTTTAATTTAGTCACTTATTGATCATATTCTGCTGTATTGATGCTTTTATATGTATTTATATATTTATGGATGTTTAAAATCAATAAGAGGAAAAAAAAAAACCTGCTGATGCATTTTGGCAGAAAACCAAAAAGCTTCCTTCTTCCTTTCCTTCCTTCCTTCCTTCCTTCCTCCCATCCTTTTCTTCCTTCCTTCCTCACTACCTCTTTTCCTTTCTCCCTCCCTCCTTCTCTCTTCCTTTCCTTCCTTCCTTCCTCCCTCTCTCCTTCTCTCTTTCTTTCTTTCTTTCCTTCCTTCCTCCCTTCCTTCCTTCCTCCTTTCCTTCCTTCCTCCCTCCTTTCCTTCCTTCCAACCTGCTGATGCATTTTGGCAGAAAACCAAAAAGCAACACTCTGATTTTAAAGCTACGTGCACAAAAAACAAATCTGCCCTAAAAAGTCTTCAGACTGCAACCAATCAGGATCGTCTTTATCGATCATGTGACACGAGGCTGATTGATTAATTGATTATTGATTATTGATTAGACTGTGAGATTTAATAATAGGCCATGCTGATGTGTTTAAATGGCTCCTTCTGTCTGATTAATAGTCAACTAACTTATTTTAGAAAAGGTATGAACATCATTCCTTCCTTCCTTCCTTCCTTCTTTCCTTCCTTCTTTCCTCTTTCTTGAATTTTTCCTTTGTTCTTCTCCTCCTTCCCTCTTTCTTTGCTCATTTCCTTCCATCATACCTTCCTTCCTTCCTTCCTTCCTCCTTCCTCCTTTCCTTCCTGCCTTTCTCCTTCCATCATTCCTTCCTTCCTTCCTTTCCTTCCTTCCTCCTTTCCTTCCTTCCTTCCTTCCTCCCTCCCTCCTTACTCCTTTCCTTCCTTCCTTCCTCCTTCCCGTCATCCTTTCTTTCTTTCTTTCCTTCCTTCCTCCCACTCTCCTTTCTCATTTCCTTCCTTCCTTCCTCCTTTCCTTCCTTCCTCCCTTCATCCTTTCTTTCTTTCTTTCTTTCTTTCTTTCCTTCCTTCCTTCCTTCCTCCTTCCTTCCTTCCTTCCTTCCTCCCTCCTTCCCTCCTTACTCCTTTCCTTCCTTCCTTCCTCCTCTCCTTACTTCCTTCCTCCCTCCCTCCTTGCTCATTTCTTTCCTTCCTCCCTTCCTTTCCTCCCTTCCTTCCTTGTCCTTTTTGAGTTTGATTTCGTCTCATTAAAGCTGCATTTTTATTGGATTTTCTCACAAATGTCTGTCAGAAAAACAAGAATAGAGAAAAATCTGATGGACATCGTGGTTTTTTTAAAGCTGTCAGCAGATGGACAGTGTGTGTGTGTGTGTGTGTGTGTGTGCGTGTGTGTGCGGCTCCATCAGCAGACCTGAATTATTCACGCTGTTGCATTATCGCTCAGTCTGTTCTGTCGAAGCCTCGTCACCATCGATCAAACCTTCAGACACTCGTCACCGTTACTGTTTGTGTCAGTGCTTTCTCTTCCCTTTCTTTTTTTTGGGGGGGGAGAGAGAGAGAGAGAGAAAGAGACACGAGAGAGAGAGAGAGAGAGAGAGAGAGAGAGAGAGAGAGAGCTGGACAAGGGCAGCAGGACTGATGGATGATCAGACTGAGAAGCTTCCAAATTTAAAACTCTTTATTTTTTTAAAGATCATCCCCTTTTTCTTTTTGTGCAGCAATAGAGAGATGACAGGAAATGAGGAAGAGGACCGAGGAAGAGGAAGAGATGTGGAAATGATAAAGCACTTTTATTAAAGAAGGAGGAAGAGGAGGAAGAGAATATTGAAATGAAACCTCGTTAGATGGCTCAGAATCTGCATATTTCCAGTTTTGTTTTTTGGATATTTTTTAAGTTAAGTTTGGGAGTTAAGTCAATGCTACTGCAGCTTTTAGCTTTTAGGAAGGAAGGAAAGGAAAGGGAGGAAGGAGAGGAAGGAAAGGAGTTAAGAGGGAGGGAGGAAAGGAAGAAGGAAGGAAGGAATGAAGGAAGGAGGGAGGGAAGGAAGGAAGGGAGGGAGGAAGGAAGGAATGAAGGAAGGAAAGGAGTAAGGAGGGGGAGGAAAGGAGGAAGGAAGGAAGGAAGGAGGGAAGGAAGGAAGGAAGGGAGGGAGGGGAGGAAGGAAGGAATGAAGGAAGGAAAGGAGTAAGGAGAGGGAGGAAAGGATGAAGGAAGGAAGGAAGGAAGGAAAGAAGGAAGGGAGGAAGGAAGGAAGAAGGAAGGAAGGAAGGAAGGAAGGAAGGAAGGAAGGAAAAAGGAAGTATAGGAGGGAGGAAAGGAAAGGAATGAAGGACGGAGGAAGAAGGAAGGAAGAAGGAAGGAAAGGAGGGGAAGGAAGGAAGGAAGGAAGGAAGTATAGGAGGAAGGAAAGGAAGGGATGAAGGACGGAGGAAAGAAGAATGGAAGGGAGGAAGAAGGAAGGAAAGGAGGGAAGGAAGGAAGGAAGGAAGGAGGGAGGGAAGGAGGGATGGATGAAGGATGGACGAAGGAAGGACATTTGGTCAAATCTAATCTAGTTTTATTGATTCCAGTGCAGCAATATCTCCTTTTTTACTCATTTTAATCAGAATACGAGCTGTACTTCCTGTTATTGTGATCATTATTAATCTCTTCCTGTTCCTGTTGTTCCTGTTGTTGTTTATTTTTAAAAACAGGGGAAGCCGTACGTGTTCGACCGCGTGCTGCCCGCCCAACACTTCACAGGAGCTGGTGTACGATCAGTGCGCCAAACAGATCGTCAAAGGTACGAAGATTTGCTCTTATTATGTAATCTGTAATCTGTGTAATGTGAAATAATCCAACTCTGCTTCCTCTGATGTAGGTTGAGGTCTACATTTGCTTTGATTCTAGCATTCCTATCCTCCCTCCCTTCCTCTGTCCTTCTTTCCTTCCTCTCTCCCTCTCTCTTTCTTTCTTCCCTCCTTCCTTCGTCCTTCCTTCCTCCTACCCTCCTTCCTTCCTCCCTCTCTTCTTTCCTTCCTTCTTCCTTCCTCCACCCTCTCCCCTTCTCTCCTTCTCCCTTCCTTCTTTCTTTCCTTCTTTCCTTCCTCCTTTCTTTCCTTCCTTCCTTCCTTCCTTCCTTCCTTCCTTCTTCCTTTCCTTCTCTCTGACTTTCCTTCCTCTCGCTTCTCGTCCCTTCCTTCTTTCCTTCCTCCATCCCCCTTCTTCTCTCTTTCCTCCCCACTACCTTCCTTCCTTCCTTCTTTCCTTCCTTCTCTCTGACTTTCCTTCCTCTCTCTTTCGTCCCTTTCTTCTTTCCTTCCTCCAGCCCCCCGTCTTCTGTCCTTTCCCCCCCACTATCTTCCTTCCTCCCTTCCTTCCTTCCTTCCTTCCTTCCTTCCTTCCTTCCTCTCTCTGACTTTCCTTCCTCTCTCTTTCGTCCCTTCCTTCTTTCCTTCCTCCATCCCCCTTCTTCTCTCTTTCCTCCCCACTACCTTCCTCCCTTCCTTCTTTCCTCTGTCCTTCTTTTCCCTTTCTCCCTCCCCCCTCCTTCCTTCTTCCTCCCTTCCTTCTTTCCTCTGTCCTTCTTTTCCTTTCTCCCTCCCCCTACTTCCTTCTTCCTCCCTTCCTCCCTCCTTTCCTCCCTTCCTTCCTTCCTTCCTTCCTCCCTCCTTTCCTTTCTTCCTCCCTTCCTTCCTCCTTTTCTTCCTCCCTTCCTTCCTCCTTCCCATCCTTCTTCCTCCCTCCCTCCTTCTCTCCTTTCCTTCCTTCTTCCTCCCTTCCTTCCTCATTTCCCTCCTTCTTCCTTCCTTCCTTCCTTCCTTCCTTCCTTCCTCCCTCCCTTCCTTCCTTCCTTCCTTCCTTCCTTCCTTCTTCCTCCCTTCCTTCCTTGACTCAAGGACAACAGGAGATTTAATCAGCTATTTTCCCTTTTTTTATGCCATATTTTCATCCTCTCGTCTCTCCAGATGTGCTCGGCGGTTACAACGGGACGATCTTCGCCTACGGACAAACGTCCTCTGGGAAAACACACCACCATGGAGGTAAAGAGATGAACCTATAATGTTCCCTAAAATGCTGCCATCAGGTTTTTTTATCTCCTTGAATCAGATCCAAGTGTTAAAACGGAGCAGATTTAGTGCTGTGGTGTAAAGTCTGTTACACAATGCCTCTAATCCTCTTTATCCATCTATAGCTGTCTGTCTGGATAGTAGAGAAAGTTCACAATGAAAGGTCGTTAAAGGCTCGGACTCTTGGAGAGATTAAATGTGGTGCAAAAAAATCAAATTAACCCTCCTGTTGTCCTCGAGTCAAGGAAGGAAGGGAAGAAGAAGGAAGGAAGGGAGGGAGGGAGGGAGGGAGGGAGGAAAGGAAGAAGAAGGAAGGAAGGGAGGGAGGAAGGGGAGAGGGAGGAGGGGTAGAAGGAAGGAAAAGAGGGAGAAAGGAAGGGAGGAAGAAGGAAGAAAAGGAAGGAAGGAAGGGAGGAAGAAGGAAGGAAAGGAGGGAAGGAGGGGAGGAAAGGAAAGGAGGGAGGGAAGGAAGGAAGGGAAGGAAAGAAGGAAGGAAGGAGAAGCGAGAGAAAGGAGAAGAGGAAGCGAGGAAGGAAGGAAGGAAAGAAGGAAGGTAATGGGGAGGAAAGAAAGACACAAGGAGGGCGGGAGGGAGGAAGAAGGACGGAAAGGAGGAGAAAGGAAAGAAGGAAAGAAAGGAGGGAGGAAGGAAGGGAGGAAAGGAAAGATGGAGGAGAAAAAAAAGGGGTGAATATGAAGATTTTGAGCTCCAGGAGAATACTGCAGGAGGAAGGAAGGAAGGAAAGAAGGAGGGAAGGAGGAAGGCAGGAAAAAAGGGGGTTGGAGGAAGGAAAGAAGGAGGGAAGCAGGAAGGAAGGAACAGTCAAAACAGACGGGGTCAATTTGACCCGGAGGACGACAGGAAGGTTAATAATCCAGCAGCTTTAAATTAAATCCTCTCATCTGAATCTAAGTCTTTACATTAAGTCCCAATTCCATCAGTGAACCATCCCTCCTTTTTTTAATTCCTCTCTCTCTCTCTCTCTCTCTCTCTCTCTCCTCTCTCTCTCTCTCTCTCATCGCTCATCTGTCGTGTTTTTTTCAGGGCAAACTCCACGACCCGCAGCTGATGGGAATCATCCCTCGCATCTCCCACGATATCTTCGACCACATCTACTCCATGGACGAGAACCTGGAGTTTCACATCAAGGTACAAAATAAAAGCATGAAAAATAAAAGCATGAAAAATAAAAGCATGAAAAATAAAAGCATGAAAAATAAAAGCACGAAAAATAAAAGCACGAACGTCTGCATTCTGTAATTAAGAGAGCAATTTATAAAAGCTTGAATTCACATTGGTCCTTAAATTGGTGATAAAGTGATAAATCCACCTTAAAAAAATCCACCTTAAAACACAAATTTAGGCTCTTCTGTCAAATTTAAAGGTTAGAATAAAAATTATAACTTTTTAAATTTAATGTCTATTAATATTTAATCTGGAGAATCATGGAGAGCAGGAAACAGCTCTCTTTCTTTCTCCTCTTCCTCCTTATTTCTTTCTGTCTTTCCTCCTACTTCTTGTTCTTTCATTCTTTCTTTCTTCCTTTGCTTTCATTCTTTCTTTCTCTCTTTCTCTTTCTTTCCCTCCTACTTTCTTCTTCGTCCTTTATCTTTCTTTCATTCTGTCTTTCTTTCTTTCCTCCAACTTCTTGTTGTTTCTTTCTTTCTTCCTACTTTCTTCTTCGTCCTTTATCTTTCTTTCTCTCTTTCTTTCTTTCTTTCCTCCAACTTCTTGGACTTTATTTTTCTTCTTAGTCCTTTATCTTTCTTTCTTTCTCTTCTTCCTCCTCTTTCTCTTTTCTTTCTTTCTTTCATTCTATCTTTCTTTCTTCCTACTTCTTGTAGGGTAAAAACATTTCAAATGATATAAAACCAACAAAAATACCTAAATGTACATTTTAACAAACCTGATGCTGCTTTAAAAGCTAGTTTTATCATATTCTTGAATTGTTCATCAAGTTATTCATACTTTTATTTTCACATTTTGAACTAAACCACATGGACCTATTATCAATAATCACAAAATAAGAGTTACTGCAGAGATCTGAGACGTTAAAGAAGGAAATACATTTAAAAAGCTTTAAATATTTAATGACTGCTTCGTCCTATAAAGTCTAAAGTGATAGTTGAGCCATTAAAGCTTCCAAAACTATAAAAACAGACTTTGTTCATTTTATTTTGACATCTGAAGGTGGAAATCAGCTGCACCTTTTCTCTTATTCCTCGTGGATTTGAGGATATTTTTGGCTTTTTTTATGTCGTTAAAGTAAAAAACAAAACAAGAGGTGTGCTATTGTGCTATAAATACTTTGCCTGTCAAATGTTCTGCTTTAATATATCTGAGATTGATTCTGTGTTGTTGAAAGTCTAATTATAGGAAAGTGTTGTTTCTTTTGTCCCATATAATAAAAATAGCAACTTATTTAGCTCATTATTTTTTCCACTCTTAATATTTTATTTATCCAGTATCTTAATGTAGATGTAACAGGAAACTAAAAATATGAGAAAATGAAAGAGGAAAAAATTAAGATTTAAGTTAAAAAAATTAAATTAAACATGAGATATTAGATAAATTCATCCCTAATGTAAAACACATATGAAAAATATGACTATATAATTTAAAAATGCAGTTTAAATTTTTTTTTTTTATTGATGCGTTTTTTCAAAGTTCTTCTGTTCAAGCTCTGTTTCTATGTGCAGGTCTCTTATTTTGAAATCTACCTGGATAAGATCAGAGACCTGCTGGATGGTAAGAAACACTTTATAATAATAATTTATAATATTTAAAGTTAATTATTGGAGAGTTTTATTTCATATTTGTTTTTTTCTGTTTAAAGTGTCAAAGACGAACCTCTCTGTGCACGAGGACAAAAACAGAGTTCCCTACGTCAAGGTCGGTAAAACCTTTCCTTCCTTCCTTCCTTCCTTCCATTCCTTCCTCCCTTCTTTCTTTCTTTCCTCCCTTACTTTCTCCCTCCTTCCTTCCTTTCTTCTCTCTTTCTTTCCTCCCCCCTACCTTTCTCCGTCCCTCCCTCCTTCCTTCTTTTCTCCCTCCTTCCTTCCTTCTTTCGTCCTTCCATCTTTCTTTCCTGCCTCCCTTCCTTCCTTCCTTCCTCCCTCCCTTCCTTCCTTCTTTCTCTCCTTCCTCCCTTCCTTCTTTCCTTTCCTACCTCCCTCCTTTCCACCCTCCTTCCTCCCTTCCTTCTTCCTTCCTTCCTCCTTCCTTTTCTTCCTCTCTCCTTTCCTTCCTTCCTCCCTCCTTTCCTTCCTCTCTCCTTTCCTTCCTCCGTCTTTTAATAACGGATCTTTCTCTCTTTCTGTCTCAGGGTTGCACCGAGCGCTTTGTCTCCAGTCCAGAGGAAGTGATGGACGTCATCGACGAGGGAAAAGCCAATCGGCACGTCGCAGTGACTAGTACGTAACTTTAAATGTGTATTTTAACATCCAAAACACATCCAGCGACAGGAGGGAGGAAAGAAGGAGGGAGGACGGAAGGAAGGGAAGGAAGGAGGGAGGGAGGGAGGGAAGGAGGGAGAAAGGAAAAGAGGAAGGAAAGAAGGACAGAGGAAAGGAAAAGGAGGGAGGGAGGGAAGGAGGGAGGGAAGGAAAGAAGGAGGGAGGGAGGAAGGAAAGGCGGAAGGTAGGAAAGAAAGAGGAAGAAAAGAAAGAGAGAAGGAGGGAGGAAGGTAGGAAAGAAAGAGGAAGAAAAGGAAGAGAGAAGGAGGGAGAAAGGAAGGACAGAGGGAAGGAAGGAAGGGAGGAAGGAAAGACAGAGGGAAAGAAGGAAGGGAGGAAGGAGGAGGGAGGGAGGGTGGGAAGGAGCGAGAAAGGAAAAGAGGAAGGAAAGAAGGAAGGGAGGAAGGTAGGGCGTGAGGAAAGACAGAGAAGGAGGGAGGGAAGGAAGGAAGGAAGGAAGGAAGGAAGGGAGGAAGGAGGGAAGGAAAGAAGGAGGGAGGAAGGAAAGGAAGGAGGGAAGGAAGGAAAAAAAGAAATCACCATTAAAATGAATCCAGGCTCGTATCTCATATTTCTTTCATCTTTCTTCCAGACATGAACGAGCACAGCTCTCGCAGCCACAGCATCTTCCTGATCAACATCAAGCAGGAGAACATGGAGACGGAGAAGAAGCTGTCGGGGAAACTCTACCTGGTCGACTTGGCCGGCAGCGAGAAGGTCGTAAAATAAAAAATAAAGCTAGGATGTTTAGTTTATAAATGTTGAATGTTTTTTTTACAGTGTTTTTTTTTCTTCAGGTGAGTAAGACGGGAGCAGAAGGAGCGGTGCTGGACGAAGCTAAGAACATTAATAAGTCTCTGTCTGCGCTTGGAACGTTATCTCCGCTCTGGCTGAAGGAACCGTGAGTTTATTCATCTGTGCTACTCTTATTTATATTTTATTATTATATATACATGTGGATTTAATGTAACACTTATATATCGTTTTTGGGTCAAATTTAACAGCTTGTAAAAACGACTCAAATGTCTTTTATTTTGAAATTTGATGACTTTTCCGAAAGTAGCTCAAAATGCACAAAGGTTTTTGATCCTTTAAGGCTGTTTTGGGTCAAATTTTTTAAGTTAAATGAATCGTTAATAGTTTTAATAAGATAGTAGTTATGAGGATTTATTTTTATGATGTAGCAGTGAAGACTGATGGCTCTAATGGTTATACAATAAACCCCACAGCTCCATAAAGTTCTTGTCATTTTCACTTTCAATAAAAAACAACATTTAATTAACTAAAAGAGACATAAATTGATTAAAGAAACCTAATAAATACAACAAAAGACTCATAAAATGACTAAAAAGAGACATAAATTGATTAAAAAATCCTTAAAACTACCAAAAAGAGACACGAAAATGACTAAAGAAATGTAAAAAATACAAAAAAGAGACATACAAAAGACTAAAAGAGACAAAAATTGACTAAATAAATATAAAAAATACCAAAAAAGAGACTAAGAAACAACCTACAGCTAGCTTGAGTAACAGCTGCCATCTGGTTGCCATAGTAACGATGAGATGGAGTGACTAAAGAGACTCTAAACTACCAAAAAGAGACATTTAAATCATTATTGCTATGTTATATGATATTGTCTGATAGTATCTCCAACACTTTATTTTGAAGGGATTATTAAAGGATGTAGAATATAAACAGTATGTAAGGTTAGTGATATATATTTTTTTTCTATTTTTCCAGAAAACTCACGTCCCGTATCGAGACAGCAAGATGACTCGGATCCTGCAGGACTCTCTGGGAGGAAACTGTCGCACCACCATCATCATCTGCTGCTCGCCGTCCGTCTACAACGAGGCCGAGACCAAGTCCACGCTCATGTTCGGACAGAGGTGGGAACACTTTTATTTATTTATTTATGTGGTTTAACTTCCTGTCGTTCTCCCGGGTTACATTGACCCCGTCTGTTTTTAACTCTTCCTTCTTTCCTCCCCCTACTTTCCTCCCTTCCTTTTTTCCTTCCTTCCTCCCTCCTTCTCTCTTTCTTTCCTCCCCCTACCTTCCTCCCTTCCCTTTCTCCTTCCTTCCTCCCTTCCTTTCTTTCTCCCTCCTACCTTCCTTCTTTCCTTTTCTCCCTTCCTCTTTTCCTTTTTCCTTCCCTCCCTCCCTCCTACCTTCCTCCCTTCCTTCCTTCTTTCCTTTCCTCACTTCCTTCCTCCTTTCCTTCATTCCTTCCTTCCTTCCTTCTTCCTCCCTTCCATCCTTCCTTCCTTGACTCGAGGACAACAGGAGGGTTAAAATAATCAATGTCCATTTTTACGTGTGAGCTTTAATTAGTTTACTTGAATTTTACGAACACAAAAAGTTATAATGAGGCACTTAAGAAGCTTTGTATTAACATACAGGCATGGACTGGCCATAGGGCGTACCGGGCAATGCCGGCTGTGACGGTATTTGTAACACGAAATGCGGCCGTTGGCATAGCCGTTGGTTGATTTTCTCGAAGGACAGTGGGCTAGTCCAATGATGTCGCTCGCCCCCGTATGTTCGTACAGCGCATGCGTAGAGAGTGCACGCGAGCTTGTACAGCGAGTCTGTCGCCTGGCAACGGTTTGTTGTTAGGTGACGTGAGCTAGCCCCTTAGCTCCGTAGATAGACGGACTTGGAGAGAATCCAGCCTCCGTTTGTCGAAATGGAAAACAAACCACAAAATGGCAAGGGGGGCGCAGAGAAGCTGCGAGACAAACGGCTAAAAAACCTACAAGTGGACGCAGCGAAATGCGCAAAAATAACGGACATGTTTGCCAGTGCTACCGCAAGCCCAACCGCTGCAACGGGCGCGGGGCTGTCAACCGTCAACCTCAGCAGCCCCATCGAGTGCACAGGGAGAAGTAGCTAGCCAGGTGGAGTCAGAGGTGGAAGAGGAGGAGGAGAAAGACGTGACCCAGGGACAGATTGAGGAGTATGAAATAATAGCGACGGTCAGTAAATTTACCATAGGATAAAGCGTTTTTGTGTAAGAAGTCCATGTTACGTCTATACAATTTTAAAACACTGAAAAGTCCACAAGATCGCTGTTGTAGTTAGATATCATTTAAGATATCCATCTGATGGATAATGTCAAAATTATAAAGTGTAGAATTGCCTATTGATAAAGCATTAAAAGACCGAAACTGAAAATCGTAGGTTTTGTCTTATTTCTAGTCAAAACAAATCTTCAAATCAAAGTCTCTGTGAGTAGTGAAAAAGTGTATACATTAACATTGACATAGTTAAAATGTAGGCTACTGTGCTTTATTTTAGTATTTGAAACAACACTATGTGTACATATATCCTCTGGTAGTTGTGTGCCTCCACCTATCATACACTACACATAGTCATGGTGGGCCACTTTTTGGTCCCTGTCCAGCCCTGTTGACAGAGAAGCAAAGCAGATATCTCTGTGTGTGTGTGTGTGTGTGTGTGTGTGTGTGTGTGTGTGTGTGTGTGAGTGTGTAGAAGGTGATCTGTGATTCATTACGACTCCTTTCTGACGTCAGTGATGTAAACTAACGAGCAGATGGCTCTGAGTTTCCCCCGCTGTGCGTCTGGTTTTATTCCTAATTAAGGATTCCAGTCATGAAATCGTTCACATCTTGTTTTGGTTTGTTCGTTTTTTTGACTTTCGGGTTGTTGTTTTTCTCCCAAAATCTGAGAAAAAAATCCATAAAACTGCATCATTACTAGTCTGTAACCTCAGTTTGTCTATTTAAACACTATAACACTTGTTTTATTCTTATATATTGTCATTATTTTATTCATTTTATGCATCTTGAGCATGTAATAGGAAAGGAGGAAGGAGGGAAGAAAGAAGGAAGGAAGGAGGGAAGGAAGAAGAAAGGAAAGGAGGGAGGGAGAAAGGAAGGAAGAAGGGAGAAAGGAGGGAAGGAAGGAAGGAAGGATGGAAAGGATGGATGAAGGAAGGAAGAAAGGAAAGGAGGAAGGGAGGGAGGAAGGAAAGGAGGGAGGGAGGGAGGAAAGAAGGTAGGAGGGAGGGAAAAAGGAAAAGAGGAAGAGAGGAAGGAAGGAAAGAGGAAAGAAGGAAGGGAGGAAGGTAGGGGAAAGAAATAGAGAAGGAGGAAGGGAGGAAGGACAGAAGGAAGGAAGGAGGGAAGGAAACAAGGAGGGCGGAAGGAAGGACAGAAGGAAGGAAGAAAAGAGAGAGGAAGGAAATAAAGAGAGAAGGAGGGAGGAAGGAAGGGAGGAAGAGAGGAAGGTAGGGGAGAGGAAATAAAGAGAGAAGGAGGGAGGAAGGAAGGAACAATCAAAACAGATGCCACAAAGGTAAAAAAGTCTAAAAAGTGTTTTCTTGTTTCCTCGTCAGAGCAAAGACCATCAAGAACACCGTATCTGTGAATCTGGAGCTGACGGCTGAAGAGTGGAAGAAGAAATACGAGAAGGAAAAAGACAAAAACAAGAGTCTGAAAAACATCATCCAGAGACTCGAGGCTGAGCTCAACCGCTGGAGGAACGGTGAGACAAAAAAAACACTGTAATAAATCATAATTATTATAAAAAAAACTATAAATGATCAATTAGTGGAGTGATAGATGATAATTAACAGAAGATTTGGGGATCAGATAACAGTTAAAGTCATTAATCAAGCGTGTTTCTTTTTTTTAATAGATGATTAATACAAAAAAAAAAGACCAATAATTGAATGAATAATGAGAATAATCATCAAGTGCAGCCCTAATTTTAGTAAGAAATGACTGAAAACTCAAACAGATGGAGCAAATTAAACCTAATCCTGCAGCTGCAAATCCAAAAATCAAGCTGTATGATTTAAAATAAGTGCTTTTTATCATTTTCTATAGCTGATTAATACAAAAAATAATCAATATATATGACTTGATAATGAGAAGATGCCAAAACTCACACAGATACATCCAAAAATACAGCTATGTAGTCAAAAAGTAGTTATTTGTACCTTTAATTTTTAATAAACTTCAATTTAAATACACTTTTTTACCTTTTTTATATCTGATTAACACAAAAAATAACCAATATATATTAATTAATAATGAGAAGATACTATATGAAACCTAATCCTGCAGCTGCATGGATATGTGCTCAAAAATGACTTTATTGTTCCTTTATTTTTCATTTAACTTAAACTTAAATATAGTTTTTTACCTTTTTTATAGCTGATTAATACAAAAAACTCCAATATATATTAGATTTATCGATAGTGAGAAGATACCAAAATAAAAGATATACAGTCAAACAACTTTATTGTACCTTAAACATCAAATTACAACATATAAATAATATATTAGTGCTTATATATATATTTATATGTTTTATATTGTACTCAAAGACACAATAATGAATAATACACAACCAGTTTTTTGGTTTTAATTTCTATGTGATACTTTCTTCCTCTCCTCTGAGACTGCAGTGTCTCCTTCATCCTCCTCGTCCTTTTTCCATTCCTGTTGCATAGTAACCACTAACCCCCCCTTCTCCCCCTCCTCCCCCTCCCTCCCCTCCTCCTCTGTCATCCCTCTGTTTCTGGCTTTTATTAAATGTCTCTTTACCCTCCACTCCTCCTCCTTCTCCTTCTCTCTTTTTCTGGCCTTTGTGTTTTCTTTTTGTTTTTTTATTTTATCCCCTTGTGGATGCTGATAACACTCGCTCCTTCCATAGCAACAAATCAGCTGCAGCTTCCCTAAATATACACACACACACACACACACATACACATACACACACACACACACATACACACACATTACGCTGATGCAGTGTTTTGAGACATGAGTCAGCTTCTGGCTCCGTGCCGATACATTTACTCCGGGAGAACGAGCGCAGCGTTTCACCTCTTTTCCATTTTCAGCCTCTCCTCCATCCTCTCCTTCACCTCTCCTCCTCTCCTCTCTTCCTCCTCTCCTCTCCTCTCCTCCTCTCCTCTCTTCTCCTCTCCTCTCCTCCTCTCCATCTTCTCCTCTTCACCTCTCCATCTTCTCCTCTCCTCCTCTCCATCTTCTCCTCTTCACCTCTCATCTTCTCCTCTCCTCCTCTCCATCTTCTCCTCTCCTCCTTCTCCTCCTCTCCTCTCCTCTCCTCTCCTCCTCTGCTCTCCTCTCCTCCTTCTCCTCTCCTCTTCTCCTCTCCTCCTCTCCATCTTCTCCTCTCCTCCTCTACCTTTCCTCTCCTCCTCCTCCTCCCTTCTCCTCTCCTCCCCTCTCCTCTTCTCCTCCTCTCCTCCTCTCCACTCCTCTTCTCCTCTCCTCCTCTCCATCTTCTCCTCTCCTCCTCTACCTTTCCTCTCCTCCTCCTCTACACTCTTCTCCTCTCCTCCTCTCCATCTTCTCCTCTCCTCCTCTACCTTTCCTCTCCTCTCCATCTTCTCCTCTCCCCCTCTCCTCTCCTCTCCTCCATCCATTCCTTTATCATGTTTCTTTCTCCATTTTCCATCCAAAGAATCTGATTTTTAAATGTTTTACATATTAGAAGCTGCATGAGTTTCCCATAAAAGCTAATTTATATGAAATGAAGATGTGTAATAGTGCATAAAATGATTCATCTCAACACATTATGACAAATACAAGACAATAATTAAACATTAAAGCATGTTCTCAGTCAGTTACGTATGATCGTATATTACAGGCGAGAACGTTCCTGAGGAGGAACAGCAGAATTCGAAGGATCAGAAGAACGTCGAGGCCAACGACAACACTCCCATCATCGATAACCTGCTGCCGGCCGGAGGAGGAGGAGGCGGAGGGGGAGGGGGAGGAAGAGGAATTGGCTCGGTGTCTGGGGAGGAGAAGAGCAAGTATGAGGAGGACATCACTAACCTTTACAAACAGCTGGATGATAAGGTGACTGGTTTTAGACATTTCGAGCTTTATGCATGAATTATTTTACATTTTATCTTAGAAAATTGAAAAATAGAACTAAAAAAACCTCCTGATGATTATATTTTTGGTATTTTTTGCCAAGTAAAGACCCTAAAAAGTTATATTTTAAGCATTTTTATATAGTTTTTATCATATTTTTTAGCTACTTTTACTCTGTACTATTTTTATTTTTATTCTTATATTACATTAATGTTTTTATTTTTTTTTATATTGCTCTCTGTTCCTTTTATCTGTAATTCATTTTTATTCTAAAGCACTTTGAGCTGCATTTATTCCATGAAAGGTGCTATACAAATAATATTAGTATTATTATTATGAAAAGTAGTTCATATATAATTTAAGGATATATAATACTCAATGCATTCATGTTATTTCTCTAAAAAGCAGCTTTATGTGTGCTTAATACGCTTAAAAAAAGATGGATGCATGTTAATAACCAATAACTTGATAGCTGATAACTTAATTGATAATGTGAATAATGATCAGTTGCAGTCTTACTTTTAATAAGCTCTGTTTTTAATGTTTTATAAGATACATAAAAGTCACACAGATTAAACAAATGAAACCTAATCCCGCAGCTGCATGTCCAAAAATCAACATATATGCTCAAAAATGACATAATTGTAGCTTTACTTTTAATGTAATTGTACTTTTTGGACCTAATTCTGCAGCAGCATGTCCAAAAATAAAGATATGTGCTAAAAAATGATACTTTATAGCTTTATATCTTCTTAAAGGCCTTTAAAAATGATCCATAAATGTGGATAAAAGCTGTGCAAACTAATTAATATAAATGCCTGCAGGACGATGAAATCAACCAACACAGTCAGCTTGCAGAGAAACTCAAGGAGCAGATGTTGGACCAGGAGGAGGTTTGTCTCCCAGTGCACGAAAAATCAACTTTATGTTTAAATAAATATCCTTCTTTGTATATATTTGATTTCCCTCTTTTCCTTCTGGGTCTTTTTCTTTTTTTTAGCTGCTGGCGTCGACGCGGCGCGACCACGAGAAGATCCAGGAGGAGCTGTGCCGGCTGCAGACGGAGAACGAGCTGGCCAAGGAGGAGGTGAAGGAGGTGCTGCAGGCTCTGGAGGAGCTGGCCGTCAACTACGACCAGAAGAGCCAGGAAGTGGAGGAGCGAGACCAGGCCAACCTGCAACTGACCGAGGAGCTGCAGCACAAGACGGTGAGAGAAGCAGCGCAGAGTTTATCTGAAGGTGTTTTTAGTTAGAGTTTAGTAAAACTGGTTAATGCAATGAGGACTACATTACCCATCATGCAACTGGAAGCTGATAGCTGCAATCAACAGAAACTCTACAAGCTTGAGTTCTGACTGTTTTCATTACTACTACTACTTCTACTACTATTAACTCTTCTACTGCTACTACTACAACTACTACTACTATTACTACTACTACTACTAGTACTACTACAAATACAACTATTACTACTATCACTACTACTACTACTACAAATACTACTATTACTACTATCACTACTACTACTACTACAAATACAACTATTACTACTATCACTACTACTACTACTACTACAAATACTACTATTACTACTAATTCTACTACAAATTCTGCTACTACTAATTCTACAAATACTACTACTACTACTACTACTACTACTACTACTACTACTACTACTTATTCTTTTAATTCTACTACTAATAATGACACTAATACTACTAATATATATTTTCATATATAATAGACAGTATGATAATAATCATATTGCTAACCATTAGTGAATAGTATTACATGCTCATATGGCGAATATGGGGAAGATGCTGCAGAGCAACAGAGACGCATTGACGTTCTTTGTGTGTGTGTGTGTGTGTCTGTGCGTGTGTGTGTGTGTGTGTGTGTGCATCATGCAGGTCTTGCTGTCGGCGGTGCAGAGGGAGCTGAGTCAGCTGCAGGAGCTGAACGGCCTGCAGAGGAAGAGAGCCTCCGAAGTCCTCAATCTGCTGCTGCGTGACCTCAGCGAGATCGGCGCCCTCATCGGGACCAGCGATGTCAAGGCGAGCACACACACACACACACACTATTACACTGCTCTCCCATCTCTCACACTCACCCTAACCCCCCCCCCCCCTCCCTCTACAGTCCTCGGAGACGAAGGGGAATGGCTCGGCGGTGGAGGAAGAGTTCACCGTTGCCCGTCTCTACATCAGCAAGATGAAGTCGGAGGTCAAGTCTCTGGTCAACCGCAGCAAGCAGCTGGAGAGTGCCCAGGCCGACGCCCATCGCAAGATCCAGGCCAACGAGAAGGAGCTGGCATCCTGTCAGCTGCTCATCTCCCAGGTAACGGTCGCCTAGGTAACGGTGTCACCTTGGTTATCCATCCTGCACTGGAGCTGTAGTCTCTAATCCAGAGTTCAGGGTAGAGTTTTTAACCTGATGACATGATTTAAGCCCCAATAATCCACCTTAAAAAAGGTCAGTATGTGCCTTTAATTTCAATTTAAATATCTATATTTTCTGTTTGCTTTTTAAGATGAGCCTTAAGTTATAGTTTTACACCTTTCTATCCAAATTCAAGTGACTTTACGCATCAATAAACATTTTATATTTCCCCAGAATTCATCAAACAGTTTCAAGAGATTAATTTCACTATAATTTCTCATTTATTTGCATATAGTTTATATACTGTATGCACTTATATTTATCAGTTAATTTATGATATTCAGTGTCAGTTCATAAATAACTTAGATATTAAACTTATTTGGTGGTGTTTAATAGAAAAAATCTCAGAAATGGAGCCCTTTGTATGTAGAAATATGTTTTTTTCTGCTGCTGGATAAATGGCTGAGCTTTTCTTCTTCTTTTCGTTTTTTTTTCCAGCACCAGGCCAAGATCAAGTCTCTGACCGACTACATGCAGAACATGGAGCAGAAGAAGAGGCAGCTGGAGGAGAGTCAGGACGCTCTGACCGAGGAGCTCGCCAAACTCCACGCTCAAGGTCCGCACCTTAAACATAAACAAGTCTCTTTAAAAATGAGCTCTTATCTGTTTAGTTTGAAGGTGAAATGGTAAAGAAAGAAAGAAAGAGTCATTACTGCAGACTGATGACGTTAATCTAACTTTATTAGATATCATATTTTTTCTCAAGAAGTTAATTTATCTGTTTTTTATCATTTATTGAGCAATAATCATCAATATAGCTTCTTAAAGAGTACATTTGATGCACATTTTTATATATGCAAATGTACAAATTTGACCCAATTTTACATTTTAGCCATCTTTTCTCTAAATAAAACCCCTAGTATACAAATACATATACAACATTATGCCCAAATAAATTAGAAATCCATATATTTCAATTGCGGTACTATTTAGCAAATTATATTAAATGTTCCTCATCGTATATGAAACAGATTAAAGTCCTCATCCAGGCCTTTATTTATAAAGTGGGAGGAACAGTGGGAGGTGCATATACAAAGGAGTTTCTAACACCCACCGTATAGAAAATTAGAAATAAAATGCATACTTTTTATATATTTTTGTGCAGCTGATACACATTTTAATACATGCAAAGTACAAATTTGACCCATTTTCACATTTAAGAGCTGTAAGAAACCTTTATTATAGCTGGACTTTTCTCTAAAATTAACCCTCAGTATACAAAATGTAATTATTGGGCAGCTGACATTTTCATCTTATATCAGGACAAACATGATAATTGAGATAACAAAAGCTACTTTTCCGTCTTTGTTGCCTCTCAGAGAAAAGGCACGAGGTGTCAGGAGAGGAGAAGGAGAAGGAGGACATCAGCAGACTGGACGGAGACGACGACATCAAGGTGACCTGAGTAACTGAGCAGCTTTAGATTTATTGTGATATTTAGGCGATGGTGTGCGTAAATATAAATATCTAATATTGGTCTCTGTTGTTCTGCAGAGGTCGCTGGAGGAGCAGCTGGAGAGCCACAGGGAGGCTCATCAGAAGCAGCTCAGCCGCCTCCGAGACGAGATCGAAGACAAGCAGAGGATGCTGGACGAGCTCACCGAGTGAGGATACATACACACACACACACACACACACACACACACACACACACACACACACTGACAAACCTCTGTAGTGTAGTGTAGTCTATATTTAGCTGTTTTAAAAGTAGTTTTCTTTCATGTCAAGGTGCTTTTATGCAGCTTTTTATAGTACACTCTGCATTTTTTTGTGCTAAAAGTTGCTTAAACATTACAATAAAAACAGGAATCATTCTTCAGTTTCCGGGAGCAGATATTTCTTTAGGAAAATGTCATTATTTTGCAGATTTCTGTTGTGCATATTTTCAATTTTTACAACGATAGACACATGTGCATGATCTCAAACCCAACTACTGTACGCGATAACCTTATAAAACATATTACTAGCTCTTGCAAATTAGTTGTATTTGAATATTATTTGCAGAGGAACCTCATATGTCCTACCTATGTTCTGATTTGTGCAAGATTTTGATCCATCTTGCATGAAATTTGTTCTCAAAAAGCTCTTTAAAACCTGAACTCATCCTGTGAAAGTCGGGCAGATAATATCCAATGTCGTCCATCGGCTCTATCTCAGGGTTTCACAAGGGCTCCGTTGAGGTTTCAGATGATTTCTTACACTCCATTCAGGATCCGGCTTCATTTCCACTTGAGAAAAATGTTCAAAGGCGCAGCTGAAGAGAAGAAGAAGAAGAAGAAGTAGAGGAACTCAGCAGCTCAGTGAATAAAGCTTTTAACACGGAGGTTCAAAGTCAGCTTCTCACTCGTGGGTGTTCAAAGCCGAAATATTCCACACAGACTCTCTTTCTTTCCCTCTCCTTCTCTGAGAGTCATCTCAGTAGGTCAAGAGGCTTAATCTAAATGCAGAACTTTTAGATTAAAGGCTTCCTATCCAGAGAACAAGCTCAAAACTACGGCTGTTTGTAGCTCAGATGATAAAACGATGATTTGAGAGTTTAAGGATGTCGCTCGTCTCTTTTTTCCTATTTTGAGATCAAAGCAGAGACTGAAAAAATGCTAAAATTAGGAATAGAAAGGAGAAAAAGTGAAAAGAAATCAGTTTGATGAATGTATGAGTGATTTTTAAACTGACCTAAAAGCCGTAAAGTCTCTACAAAATCTCAAAAATGCTTAAAAGGCATAAAAGAAATAAGTGAAGCAATGATATTTTTGGGTTAAAGTCATAATTCGATTCTTATTTCTCTCTTTCTGTCTCTTATAGTCTAAATCAGGGTCTGTTGCTGGAGCAGGAGAGACTCATGTCAGACTATGACAAAGTGAAGGCTGAGGAACAGGAGAAAGATGCCAAACTTCAAAAACTCATGTAAGTCCTGTAGCAGCGATCTCAGGCTGATCATTTCATCCTTTTAACAACTCGAGAAGCTAAATGTCTGTTTTTTATTTACCGACCAGGCTGCTGAACGAACAGAGCGAGCAGGCCAGAGAAGACTTGAAGGGTCTGGAGGAGACTGTGGTGAGTCAGATCTGGTATTATATTGTGTTGGTGAAGTGTTTGACCCCTTGTTGAACTTCTGATTGTTGGTTTAAATCCCCGCTGTGGGCTGCTGATGCTCTTGGATACTCCTCAGTCTTTAGTGTTGGTTTTGACAGTCTGCTGTAATCAAGCACAGTGGATTTTGTGGTTGAGTTGGGCTTCTGTCTGAGGCTGAGTTTTGTTGTTGTTGGTGTTGTGAACCAATAGTGTTGAGGTTAAATGAGATGACTGAAAGCCAGAAGGTTGATGGTTTAATCCCAGATTTAGAGGGTTGAAATGAAAGATGTAGTTTTCTTAAGGATTTAGAAACATTTACCAGATGTTTAATTTTATATGTTATATGAAGTGTAACAGTTGTAAACTGTAAACAGTTTGCATGTATACATATCTTTATCAAATACTAAAGAGTGACTAAATCCGCTTAATATGATATATTAAAGGTAGAGAGCATGGCTACACAGATATGGCTATAACATCAAAGAAAGACGAAGAGAAAAGTTTAAACATTAGCAGCTGGATTGACTAAAACTTCATATTAAATCTAAACATCACATTTTTCTGATTTACAGTCAACTTCTGATTATTAGAAACTACTTTTTGTTTCTTCATCTCACTTTAAATCACCATAACTACATCTGGGAACTGTATTAAACCATCTTTCCTGGAACAAATACAAACATTCAACTTCACTCTCACACAACAGGAGCACCACCAGCTCTGCTGCCCCTCCCTTTATTAATTAAGCACCTCCCACCAACACACCTGCTCCTCCAGCTCATCTCCTGGATCCCACACTCTACATTAAAACTACACTTTAACAACATTACTAAAGATATTGATTGTAGAGAGCATGGCTAGACACAAAAATAGAGAACATCTGCATATCCAAAGAAAGACAAAGACAAACATTAGCAGCTGGATTGTGTCTCTTCTCTTTCACTCCAATTCTCAAACTCAGCTTCTCAATGGAAGTTAAACTTTTATTTTCATTAGTTAAGTGTCATTTAAAGCCTGTCAAATGTATTCATCAAACAAATCACAGTTTAGTTCTGCAGAGATAGCTCAGTAGGATGAGTGACAGCTCTTTGTCTTTGTGTATTGGTGGAGTTGTTGGTTCAATCCCTGCAGCAGAATGGAAATATTCTTGTTAACTCAGGTTTACACACCAGTCATACTGCCCCCTGTCGCCTTTTCAACCTTCAGTAATGTGACTCCATTTCATCTCATCAACTTCCTCTTATGTATTTTAAAATATATTAGCTTGTTGTTAGAGTCACTTCAGAGTTTAAGGTTTACATCCACACTTTGACTCATTTTTTTACTGGACTTTTTTACTCCTAAATCCGCTCTTAAGTCCCTTTTTACATACAACTTCATAGTGAAGTGCAGTTCAGACAGGCCCAGCTGGATCTAACAGGTGTGTTAATGAGACCAATCAAACACAACATGGACGTGTCTTTGTCTCATCTCCACACCCAGATTCAGGGTAAGAAATGTTTCAAACTTTTAAATCAAGACACATCTTTGTGTTTCTTCTCAGAAAGTTGCTTTCATAAGTTCCCCACATACACACTTTACAGTCATTCAAAGTACAAGAGTTCAGTCATTGTTTTATCAAACTTAATGTCTCAATATGTAGACATGTCAACACCAGAGAGCATCTAAAACTTCATAATTATTAGGAACTACTTTTTGTTTCTTCATCTCACTTTAAATCACCATAACTACATCTGGGAACTGTATTAAACCATCTTTCCTGGAACAAATACAAACATTCTGCTTCACTCTCACACAACAGGAGCACCACCAGCTCTGCTGCACCTCCCTTTATTGATTAAGCACCTCCCACCAACACACCTGCTCCTCCAGCTCATCTCCTGGATCCCACACACTGCATTGAAACCACACTTTAACAACATTACTAAAGATATTGATTGTAGAGAGCATGGCTAGACACATAAATATACAACATCTGCAGCTCCAAAGAAAGACAAAGACAAACATTTAAAAATTAGCAGCCGGATTGTGTCTTTTCTCTTTCACTCCAATTCTCAAACTCAGCTTCTCAATTGAACATTAAACTTAAGGTCAAACTTTTATTTTCCTTAGTTAAGTGTCACTTAAAGCCTGTCAAATGTATTCATCAAACACATCACACTTTATCTCTGCAGAGATAGCTCAGCAGGATGAGTGACAGCTCTTTGTCTTTGTGTATTGGTGGAGTTGTTGGTTCAATCCCTGCAGCAGAATGGAAATATTCTTGTTAACTCAGGTTTACACACACCAGTCATACTGCCCCCTATAGGCTGCTTCACTAACTACACACACTCAGGTGAAAGTGCCACAGGAAACGAACGAACCACATCCACACTTTCCTTTCAGGATTTAGAATTTTAGGCCTATGGCAAGGCGGTGGGCTTATGGCTATTGGGTATTTGTGTAATAAGCAACAAACATGTTATGGCAAGACACTTCCAACTGTTTTAAAAACTCATTCGCACTTTCCACTAAAAAAAATGTCACCCAGATGGAATTTTTTCCCTCATAACCCCCTGCGGACAGACCTCCGAAACATCGGGGGAGGACAAGGCCCTCCCCCTCACCCACTCCACGTGAGACACATTTTTAGTATGATCCGGTTACTGATGCAGGAGAGGGATCGAACCAGCCACCTCACGTCCGCAGACGTATTTGAGATCTGTGTTAACGGCTCCGTCACTACACCAGGTCCCCTTCACACTCTACACCTCTTCTCTCAACGCTTTTCAACCTCTCCTCTCTGTGATGTCACTGAAAAGTCACATGCTCGCCTGGGATCGAACCCACCACCCTTAAATTGTAAACCGGCTGTCGAACACACTCAACCACAGCCTCACATGAACTCCACACGTATTCATCAGCTTTTCAGTCTCCAGCAGTTTGTCTGACTTACAAAACTTCACCAGCACAGTGGGGATTGAACCCACAATCTTGTAACTTCAGACTCACGGCACAACACACTGAGCTACAGAGTCACACTGACTCAGTGTTCTCATTTCATGTTTTCAGTCCTCAGTGGGATTGAACCAACAACTCTACTGATACACAGAAATAAAGAGCTGTCACTCAAAAAACTCATCAAACTAAAAAGATGCTTTAGACAGTCCGTCTCAATCGTTAAGCGTGTTATTCATTTTCAAAATAAAAATGCCCTTCTCTGAATTGAACCCACAATCGTAAAACTTGAGTGGTGCGGTCTAACACTTCAAGCCACAGAGTCAAGTTGCTGCTGAGAGGTTTTCAGTCTTCATCCAGCAGCTGATCAACACACAGTGCAGTGCTGGCTCAAATTGGCTCAAGGTGTTGTCAATTAATTAATTAATCTTCAGTGGTGGATTTTGTGCCTGACTTGTGATTCACGATTGAACCCCACTACTTCAAAACCCTCAAGCAGCTGCCAATCAGACTGACCGTCATGACTCAACAAACTCAAACTAATTTAACATATTCATATTGATGTTAATCAGTGTGTACATTACACCAAATTACATTAATTAAAATATATATGTATATATTTGCTCTTGAATATCATTCACACTCAGACAAATATCAAAGTTGCTTTAATTGAAAAGTATTTATTGAATGTAATTATTACACTGACACATTTTACAGGGTAAGAAAAATATCCCATGCAATATTCCATGAAGACTAAAAACAAAAACAGAAAGATGATTTTCATCTACTTTGAATCACACAGTGCAGAAAGATGCTGAATGAACAAATATTGCAATACACATTTTTACCAAGTTACAACAGCAGGAGGTGCTGCCACAGGTTGAGGAGGTGCTGGTTGTAGGAAGGAGGAGTCAGTGGATGGGGAGGGGGGAGATTGATGAGGATAAAAGAGGAAGGGATGGGAAAGGATCAGGATCCTCTGGAACCTGTACAGAGACCTGCAGCTGTAGAGTTAGACAGGCATGAAGAAGTTATTATGTACAGTACATTTTCATTTATGTTATTTTGCAGCTCTCACATAAGCCCTAACCCTAATCATCAACATTTTCATAAGTAACTGTAACAGATTACAGTTACATTTAGGAGCGGTTGTAGATCTTCTCTTATACGTAACAGGAAAAAAATCAATCTTGTGATTAATTGACTTGTTTTGGCTCTAACTTGATAGATAATGTAATAGAACAGTCAGAGGAAGTTGCTGCAGTTCAACCATTAGTCCACTAGATGGCGACATGGGTTTTTGGACTTGAGACTGATTTGAAAAGTTGCAGGAGTGATGTTTTTAAGCTTGCATTTTCAACATATGAGGTGCTTGGTGAAGCAACAAAAGTAAATAAAAGTGCAGTTTAAGGATTTCTCTCTACTTTTAGAAGCTGTTAAATGCTTTATGCTTTAACTCTTCACTCAGTAAATGAGTGACTCTGCATTGACTGACTGTCCCTCCACATCAGTGAATACAACACATTTAATAGTCAGACATATTCATTTCTCAGAGCTGTAGAAAGGAGATATTGATCAGCTGTTGGTTCGATTCTGGCAGGTTGATCAATAATTAACATGTAGATACTTAGATTTATCTTCCAACATGTTCTCCAAAGTTTGTGATGAAGCACAAACATAAAAGAGCAAGAAACACAGTGGAAAGTTACTGTAGATAAATAAGTTAAAATGAGTATGACAGAAAGCAAACTTACAGTGAACAGTCCAAACTGCTGCTTTACTCAATGATGACAGTCATGTGACTACATGGCAGTCATGTGACCTGCATCAGGTGACTTCATGGATCCCAACAGGTGACACCCCACACACTGCCATCTGCTGGTCATTTATGAACATTACCGGTGCACCTGTGTGTGCAAAGTCTCCTCTAAGATATTTTAGTTAATAACCCAAACCTTTACTTCAAAACTATCCCAGGATCAAAGCCACAACCTTAGAACGTCCAACCTCGTCCATGCCTCGTCAAGTTACTGATTCCATTGAGGAAATGTATTCTTTTCTGCATTGGAGCACTTAAAGAACTGCAGCGTGTCTGAGAGAATATCTCACTTTTGCAGTCTACCATCAAGAGGACAGACTGAAAAGTTTGATAAAACCACTTTCCCCAATGAAGATCCAGCGACTCAGTGGTTAATATATCTTCTCACTCACAGAGATTGTGAGTTCAATCCAAGGTTACTACTTTTAAAGTCAGAAAGCCTAAATAAAATGTGAAAAGCTCTAAAAAAAATTAACAAAAGAGTGTCAGTTCACATAACTCTGGCTGTTAGATGACTGCTTGGGAACCTTGAGGTCATTGGTTCAAATCTTGCACAGCCCTGAGTACTTTTAAAGTCCAACATCCAAATTAAGAAGATAAATGCGCCCGGAGAAAAGGTCTAAGTATGATACAAGGTACTCACCCATTGAGATCCAGATCCTGTCCACATCCAGAATCGAACCAGACCTCGTTGAATCCTCCGTAGCTGCTGGTGACGAATGAACCCACTACACCATGGGGTCGCTGTCAGAAACACTCTGGAATCTCCCTAATCACAACTACATCATGCTCATTCATTTTATATATAAGTATAAAAGGTGAAACAACAACATTTGTACAACATAAAATTTTCAAAAAACAAGTGTGTTGGATAGTCTAGTGAGATAAGTGTTGGGCATTAGGTACTTGAAATTATGGCTGTTGGTTCAATCCCCGTTTAGGGTCATTGATCTTTAATGTTACTTCCAGACCAACAGAATAGGAGTATATCTGGACTGTCATGTTAGCATCCTTTCTTTCTATAGAGTCTCCTCCAACACATTGATCCAATTTTCCACCAAATTCCACAAAGGAGGTCCAAACCAATAATGAATTAATGCATTTGTATGTAGCCTGCCATATAGCCACTGTTGGTCAAACACTGAATGCTCCCTCAGCTCAGTAGGTCTTGAATGCAACCCCAGCCTTGGCCCCGCCTCTAATCAAGGTAAGGTTATTTAAGACACCTGTGTACATTTGTTCTTCCTTTTCTGCTGCCGTGTGTTCTGGACGGAGGTCGGTATGCTGAGATGTAACTGCCAGAAGTTGTTGTTTCTGAGAGCTAACTTTGGTTTTCTATGCTTAGTTTCTCTGTTGGTGTCTCCAGCTCGTAGACCCTTTTCCCTACTATGGTGGAAAGTGGTGCCTGGACAGTTTGATTCTATTGTGTATGCAGGTGGCTAACTAACTCTGTCTCTTTTTGTAGGATACCATCTGCTGCTGCTTTTTGCCTGCCCTCTTTAGTACAGCCTTATAAGTATTGGAGATTAGGACCATCTATTTTTGTTTAACCTTTGTAGTTTGTAGTTTATAGTTTTATTAGATTTAGTGGAGTTGTGGGACAGGTTTGTCCCTCTGGTTGAGGTCTCTTCACAAGTGAGTATATGTTGGCACACCTAGAGATCTGCTAGCCCTAGTCCACTTGTGTTTTGTTTTTAACTATTGGTAGTATATTCAGATTGTAATTTTTTTAAATGAATTTGTAATAAAATGCTTTTACATTTAAACTCTATATTGTCTTTAATTTACTTTTGTCAGCTTATTCTTGAAAAATGTATCCGAACCAGTCTATGATCTGAACTCTATTTTGGAGTCACTGACTTTTCATGTACCGTAATTCCAAGTGGTGTATCACATCTAGTCAATTTCCAACCATTAGCACTGCTGTGTACAGCAGTTCATTTTGTAGTCCTGCTGGAAATGGTCCAAATGCACCATTTCCTTATTAGAAGTAACAATGGTGTTTACCAACACCTCATTTAGTTACTTCAGTGTACTTAGTGCCAGTTATTTGGTAACTTGCTTTGGTTCTGATATGCCTCACACTGTGCTAATTGTCTTATACCTACAATGTATTGCCATGTAGTTGTGAGATATTGCACTATCTGTTGAATACTCTGATAATGTGGCCAAATCTGGAAAAAAGCCTAATAAACCATGAAACAGTTGCTGCAGATTTTTCAAATTTTATTCAACCATCACAGATATTACATTACAGTAAAGTTCACGTAATCAATGTTAGACAGTTTAAATTTCATCCTCAAACTCAGGCTGAGCAGAAGTGTCTGGTCACATCCCAGCAGGTGGACTCCAGTTCTCCACACCAGTCAAGCAACACTAAAAAGAGAGAACACATTACTAGAGAGCACTTGAGTTTTGAAAAGAAATTGCAATTCACATGTTAGCTTAATAGAATCTGTGCCAAAGTCCTGACATTTCTCTCCCAATACTAAGAGTCCACTGCAGATAGAGAAGTCTGCCATGGCAGTACAGGATTGGGGATACATACCTGACATCAGTCTTGGTTCCTGCTGTAGAGAAAATAGTTAAAGCAGGAACAATACTGGTCAGGGTTTGATTATCACCACAATATAAATTTTACTGGTTTTGCATTACTCACCTTCACTCAGTCTGCAGTATGACGAGCAGCTCATCAGTAGCTCTGCCTGCAACAGTCAAGGAAAAGTTACTTCACATCATAAGTCATATGGCTACTTTGATTGAAATCTGTTATTTTCTACCACCTATGAAAGTTCAACTTCAAAGCTTCCTTATAGGAGTGAGTCTGAAGTGTGCAGCCTTGTACTCTCATTGGGCCAAGCTCTGCAGCAGCTCAGCGACAGACTCTAAAACAGAACCTGCAGCCAAAGCCAAATACAGAGATACTCTACCAGCACTGTAACACTGAGCCAGACACACACTACCTGGACAGCTGACTGAGCACTGGAGTGAAACAAACAGCCACCATGATGTGGTATCTACTGCAATTTAAACATTTTGCTGTCTTTTAAAAATCACTTGATGTGAAAAATAAAGAAATGGAAAGTTCTGGGACATGACTTGAATGCTTTGAATGCAACGTGAATCTTAAAGTGAACCATCACTACTCTGTTAACCTTTACTCCAAAGAAAAAGGCTGGGGGTTGGTAGTTTCATCCCATGGCAGCGGCTCTGTCATGGGGGACCCAGCATCTCTGAAACAAAACATAAAGGTCATAACGTGCTGCAATGGAGCCACCAAGTGTCACAGAAATTGGAGGGCAGGCAATGAACAAAAAGTTGAGTTAATGACTGGTTTATATATCTAAAGTCAGGTAATCCTTGTGACGTAATATGTGCACATAAGTACTCAAGTTCAGCTGCGTGGTTGAACACGTTCAGAAACGTTAGCCAGCAGCACAGTAAAGTGAACAGGTCACGCAAAAAACGACTCATAAGCGCCATTTTATAAAAGTACTTGAACTTTGTCACGAATTTAGTCCAATAATACATTTCTTTAAAAAAGCTGAACTTCTTACCGCGTTTAAACAGACATCAGAGTCACGTCTCCCACACGCTTTTCTTCTAGACTGAGATCCAGAGCGAAAGGCACGCTCATATTTATAACCTACGGCTGTCGCAGTGCATTATGGGAAGAGACGCCCTTCCAAAGATCGTCTCTTAAACAGAACGACCACTAGTTTATTTCCCCCTGGATCTTCATCCACTTTATATATAAGTATAAAAGGTGAAACAACAACATTTGTACAACATAAAATTTTCGGAAAGCAGTCTTTAGGATAGCTCAGTGAGATAAGTGTTGGGCATTAGGTAATTGAAATTAAGGTTGTTGGTTCAATCCCCGTTTAGGGTCATTGATCTTTAATGTTACTTTACAGCATTGGTGGTAACTCCAATTAGAATACTGCCCCCTGTAGGCAACCAGTAGAAACACATCCACAATCCTCTTTGGAGGATTTGGGATTTTAGGCCGATAGGACGCAGACAGATATGGGAGCAGGCCGGGGATCGAACCCACCACCCCCAAAACTCAAACCGGCTGTCTAAATCACTGAACCACAAGCTTACATTGGCTCCGCAAGTTTTCATCAGCATTTGACTCTCCGGCAGTTTGTCTGACTTTCAAAAAACTGTGCAACAATTGAACCAACAACCTGATAGCTTCCCAAGTAGTCATCTAAGGCATTAGATGTGTCTGACTTGGAAAAACAATTGGACATAGTGAGAATTGAACCCACGACCACTAAGATTCAAAGCAAACAGCTAACAAACTGAGCTATTCCCCTTGGGATTCAACCAGCAAAATCACAAGTTCAAGAAGGTTTCCCAACAAGCTGAGCTGTTTGAGTTGAGATGCCGAGGTTTGGTTTCTTGCACCTGAGGCTCCAACTTGTCAACCTAATTAATCTCTAATTGGAGCAATGATTATGAATTAATTAATTAATTAATACACAATTATTAATAATCATTAGATTAACATTAATTGAAGCAAGTAATGTTCATCTATTAATGATTAATATTAATAATTAATTAATATTAATAATTAAATAATATTAATAATTAATCATTACTAATGTTAATTGAATCAAGTATTGTTACTCTATTAGTTATTAATTATTAATATTAATAATTAATTAATATTAATTAATCATTAGTCATGTTAATTGAATCAAGTAATGTTACTCTATTAGTTATTAATTATTAATATTAATCATTAATTAATATTAATTAATCATTAGTAATGTTAATTGAATCAAGTAATGTTACTCTATTAGTTATTAATTATTAATATTAATAATTAATTAATTGTTAATGAACAATTAATGAAGCCGCATCTTGATGAGATCAATGAGTGGATGACTCATGAAATCACAACAAATGATTAGTCTACATACAAGTAAGACTTACTTATATGTAGGGGCTGTAGTAAGGCTATAGCCTTACTTATATGTAGACTAATCATTTGTTGTGATTTTATGAGTCATCCACTCATTGATCTCATCAAGATGCGGCTTCATTAATTGTTCATTAACAATTAATTAATTATTAATATTAATCATTAATAACTAATAGAGTAACATTACTTGATTCAATTCACATGACTAATAATTAATTATTAATATTAATTAATTATTAATATTAATAATTAATAATTAATAATTAATAGATGCACATTACTTGATTCAATTAATGTTAATCTAATGATTATTAATAATTGTGTATTAATTAATTAATTAATTAATTAATTCATAATAATTGCTCCAATTACAGATTAATTAGGTTGACAAGTTGGAGCCTCAGGTGCAAGAAACCAAACCTCGGCATCTCAACTCAAACAGCTCAGCCTGTTGGGAAACCTTCTTGAACTTCTGATTTTGCTAGTTGAGTCCCAAGGGGAATAGCTCAGTTTGTTAGCTGTTTGCTTTGAATCTTAGTGGTCGTGGGTTCAATTCTCACTATGTCCAATTGTTTTTCCAAGTCAGACACATCTGATGCCTTAGATGACTACTTGGGAAGCTATCAGGTTGTTGGTTCAATTGTTGCACAGTTTTTTGAAAGTCAGACAAACTGCTGGAGAGTCAAATGCTGATGAAAACTTGCGGAGCCAATGTGAGCCTGTGGTTCAGTGATTTAGACAGCCGGTTTGAGTTTTGGGGGTGGTGGGTTCGATCCCCGGCCTGCTCCCATATCTGTCTGCGTCCTATCGGCCTAAAATCCCAAATCCTCCAAAGAGGATTTTGGATGTGTTTCTACTGGTTGCCTACAGGGGGCAGTATTCTAATTGGAGTTACCACCAATGCTGTAAAGTAACATTAAAGATCAATGACCCTAAACGGGGATTGAACCAACAACCTTAATTTCAAGTACCTAATGCCCAACACTTATCTCACTGAGCTATCCTAAAGACTGCTTTCCGAAAATTTTATGTTGTACAAATGTTGTTGTTTCACCTTTTATACTTATATACAAAGTGGATGAAGATCCAGGGAAAATAAACTAGTGGTCGTTCTGTTTAAGAGACGATCTTTGGAAGGGCGTCTCTTCCCATAATGCACTGCGACAGCCGTAGGTTATAAATATGAGCGTGCCTTTCGCTCTGGATCTCAGTCTAGAAGAAAAGCGTGTGGGAGACGTGACTCTGATGTCTGTTTAAACGTGGTAAGAAGTTCAGCTTTTTTAAAGAAATGTATTATTGGACTAAATTCGTGAGAAAGTTCAAGTACTTTTATAAAATGGCGCTTATGAGTCGTTTTTTGGCGGTTTTTGCGTGACCTGTTCACTTTACTGTGCTGCTGGCTAACGTTTCTGAACGTGTTCAACCACGCAGCTGAACTTGAGCACTTATGTGCACATATTAGGTCACAAGGATTACCTGACTTTAGATATATAAACCAGTAATTAAGTCAACTTTTTGTTCATTGCCTGCCCTCCAATTTCTGTGACACTTGGTGGCTCCATTGCAGCACGTTATGACCTTTATGTTTAGTTTCAGAGATGCTGGGTCCCCCATGACAGAGCCGCTGCCATGGGATCAAACTACCAACCCCCAGCCTTTTCCTTTGGAGTAAAGGTAAACAGAGTTGTGATGGTTCACTTTAAGATTCACGTTGCATTCAAGTCATGTCCCAGAACTTTACATTTCTTTATTTTTCACATCAAGTGATTTTTAAAAGACAGCAAAATGTTTAAATTGCAGTAGATACCACATCATGGTGGCTGTTTGTTTCACTCCAGTGCTCAGTCAGCTGTCCAGGTAGTGTGTGTCTGGCTCAGTGTTACAGTGCTGGTAGAGTATCTCTGTATTTGGCTTTGGCTGCAGGTTCTGTTTTAGAGTCTGTCGCTGAGCTGCTGCAGAGCTTGGCCCAATGAGAGTACAAGGCTGCACACTTCAGACTCACTCCTATAAGGAAGCTTTGAAGTTGAACTTTCATAGGTGGTAGAAAATAACAGATTTCAATCAAAGTAGCCATATGACTTATGATGTGAAGTAACTTTTCCTTGACTGTTGCAGGTAGAGCTACTGATGAGCTGCTCGTCATACTGCAGACTGACTGAAGGTGAGTAATGCAAAACCAGTAAAATTTATATTAATGTGGTGATAATCAAACCCTGACCAGTATTGTTCCTGCTTTAACTATTTTCTCTACAGCAGGAACCAAGACTGATGTCAGGTATGTATCCCCAATCCTGTACTGCCATGGCAGACTTCTCTATCTGCAGTGGACTCTTAGTATTGGGAGAGAAATGTCAGGACTTTGGCACAGATTCTATTAAGCTAACATGAGAATTGCAATTTCTTTTCAAAACTCAAGTGCTCTCTAGTAATGTGTTCTCTCTTTTTAGTGTTGCTTGACTGGTGTGGAGAACTGGAGTCCACCTGCTGGGATGTGACCAGACACTTCTGCTCAGCCTGAGTTTGAGGATGAAATTTAAACTGTCTAACATTAATTACGTGAACTTTACTGGAATGTAATATCTGTGATGGTTGAATAAAATTTGAAAAATCTGCAGCAACTGTTTCATGGTTTATTAGGCTTTTTTTCCAGATTTGGCCACATTATCAGAGTATTCAACAGATAGTGCAATATCTCACAACTACATGGCAATACATTGTAGGTATAAGACAATTAGCACAGTCTGAGGTATATCAGAACCAAAGCAAGTTTTACCAAATAACTGGCACTAAGTACACACCATTTGTTACTTCTAATAAGGAAATGGTGCATTTGGACCATTTCCAGCAGGACTATACAAAATGAACTGCTGTACATTGTACACAGCAGTGCTAATGGTTGGAAAGTGACTAGATGTGATACACCACTTGGAATTATGGTACATGAAAAGTCAGTGACTCCAGATCATAGACTGGTTCGGATACATTTTTCAAGAATAAGCTGACAAAAGTAAATTAAAGACAATATTGAGTTTAAATGTAAAAGCATTTTATTACAAATTCAGTTTAAAAATCACAATCTGAATATACTACCAATAGTTAAAAACAAAACACAAGTGGACTAGGGCTAGCAGATCTCTAGGTGTGCCAACATATACTCACTTGTGAAGAGACCTCAACCAGAGGGACAAACCTGTCCCACAACTCCACTAAATCTAATAAAACTATAAACTACAAACTACAAAGGTTAAACAAAAATAGATGGTCCTAATCTCCAATACTTATAAGGCTGTACTAAAGAGGGCAGGCAAAAAGCAGCAGCAGATGGTATCCTACAAAAAGAGACAGAGTTAGTTAGCCACCTGCATACACAATAGAATCAAACTGTCCAGGCACCACTTTCCACCATAGTAGGGAAAAGGGTCTACGAGCTGGAGACACCAACAGAGAAACTAAGCATAGAAAACCAAAGTTAGCTCTCAGAAACAACAACTTCTGGCAGTTACATCTCAGCATACCGACCTCCGTCCAGAACACACGGCAGCAGAAAAGGAAGAACAAAGGTACACAGGTGTCTTAAATAACCTTACCTTGATTAGAGGCGGGGCCAAGCCTGGGGTTGCATTCAAGACCTACTGAGCTGAGGGAGCGTTCAGTGTTTGACCAACTTTGGCTATATGGCAGGCTACATACAAATGCATTAATTCATTATTGGTTTGGACCTCCTTTGTGGAATTTGGTGGAAAATTGGATCAATGTGTTGGAGGAGACTCTATAGAAAGAAAGGATGCTAACATGACAGTCCACATATACTCCTATTCTGTTAGTCTGGATAGAACAGTCAGAGGAAGTTGCTGCAGTTCCACCATTAGTCCACTAGATGGCGACTTATGGGTTTATGGACCTTGAGACTGAAAAGTTGCAGGAGTGAAGGTTGCATTTACAACATATGAGGTGTGTTCTTGATGAAGCAGCAGGAGGAAATATTTGCAGGGTGTAGTAAGTTATGTTGTTTAACTACCAGCAAGTTACAGCAAATTGTAGTTGAGCTATGTCGTTCAACTACATGTAGTTTAAGGGCCGGGGGCGTGCAGTAACTCTAACTTGATAGATAATGTCATAGAACAGTCAGAGAAAGTTGCTGCAGTTCCACCATTAGTCCGCTAGATGGCGACATGGTTTTTGGACTTGAGACTGATTTGAAAAGTTGCAGGAGTGATGTTTTTAAGCTTGCATTTTCAACATTTGAGGTGCTTCGTGAAGCAACAAAAGTAAATAAAAGTGCAGTTGAAGGATTTCTCTCTACTTTTAGAAGCTGTTAAATGCTTTATGCTTTAACTCTTCACTCAGTAAATGAGTGACTCTGCATTGACTGACTGTCCTTCCACATCAGTGAATACAACACATTTAGTAGTCAGACTTATTCATTTCTCCGAGCTGCAGAAAAAGAAAGGAGATATTGATCAGCTGTTGGTTTGATTCTGGCAGGTTGATCAATAATTAACATGTAGATATTTAGATTTATCTTCCAACATGTTCTCCAAAGTTTGTGATGAAGCACAAACATAAAAGAGCAAGAAACACAGTGGAAAGTTGCTATAGCTAAATAAGTTAAAATGAGTATGAAAGAAAGCAAACTTACAGTGAAGAGTCCAAACTGCTACTTTACTCAATGATGACAGTCATGTGACTACATGGCAGTCATGTGACCTGCATCAGGTGACTGAATGGATCCCAACAGGTGACACCCCACACACTGCCATCTGCTGGTCATTTATGAACATTACCGGTGCACCTGTGTGTGCTCCTTAAAATCATTCATTGTCAGGCATGTATCAAAGTCTCCTCTAAGATATTTTAGTTGATAACCCAAACCCTTACTTCAAAACTATCCCAGGATCAAAGCCACAACCTTAGAACGTCCAACCTCGTCCATGCCTCGTCAAGTTACTGATTCCATTGAGGACATTTATTTTTTTCTGCATTGGAGCACTTAAAGAACTGCAGCGTGTCTGAGAGAATATCTCACTTTTGTAGTCTAACATCAAAAAGTTTGATAAAACCACTTTCCCCAATGAAGATCCAGCGA
The DNA here is from genome assembly GCA_021039105.1 of Scomber colias. NCBI lineage: Eukaryota > Metazoa > Chordata > Actinopteri > Scombriformes > Scombridae > Scomber > Scomber colias. The sequence continues at coordinate 77,599 of JAJDFG010000694.1, forward strand.
CTCAGTGGTTAATATATCTTCTCACTCACAGAGATTGTGAGTTCAATCCAAGGTTACTACTTTTAAAGTCAGAAAGCCTAAATTAAACGTGAAAAGGGTTAGTCCAGTGTCAGTCCAGATAGCTCAGGCTGTTGGATGACTGCTTGGGAACCTTGAAGTTGTTGGTTCAAATCTTGCACAGATCTGAGTAGTTTTAAAGTCCAACATCCAAATCAAGAAGATAAATGCGCCCGGAGAAAAGGTCTTAGTGTAGACAGGCTTGCTGGTGTAGTGGGTTTGTCTGAGATCATAAGGTGTTTGTGCTATAAAGCCTGGTTTGAATCCGGGTGTTGCTGGGATACAGATGGTGAGAAATTTAGGTCATTGGTTCAAATTTCTGAATGGTTTTAAAGTCCAACATCCAAATAAAGACCGAAAAGCTAAAAAAACCCATTGAATCCTCGATGGCTTCAGGTTGTTGGTTCAATTCTTGCACACTTTTAAAGTCCAACATCCAAATTAAGAAGATAAATGCGCCCGGAGAAAATGTCCCAGTGTAGACAGACTCCGTGGTGTAGTGGGTTTGTCCGAGATCACAAGGGCGAAGTGAATAGTGCAAGCACCTGGTTCAAATCCAGGATAGCCGTAGGTGGAGGTAGTGGCACCTGGTTCAAATCCAGGATAGAGGTAGGGCAAGATAGTTTAAGGAGGGCAGGAAGGGAACGTAGGGGGGCTGGCCCCCCCGAGCTTCGGAGAGTTGGAACTAGGGGGTTATATTAAACTTGACCTTTTCAGCGGTTCTTCGGCGAATGGCACTTAGTGCAATAAAAAAAAAGCTACTTCTTTCCTTGTGTACAATTCCCTTCCCACAAATTATTATCCACCTCCCCCTCACTGCTCCTCCACTCCCACTTCCACTTCCTCCCCCTTTCTGGTCCTCCTCCTCCACCCTGCTTTCCTCCCTATTCCTCCTTTCTTCCTCGTGCTACCACTCCCACCTTCACCTCTAACTCCACCCCTCCCTAGTGCAATCACCACCATCACCACACAAGCAATCAATTAATTCAACATTTGTGATATTCAAGTTAGAAGATACTCACCCATTGAAGAACTTGTCCTCTGCTGATCCAGATCCCGTCCAGGGGCGGATTCGAACCGGTGCACACTGCAGAGAAGGTCACGACCATATCCATTACTCCACGGAGTAACTGTAATAGTTGGAGCCTTTCTCCGGGCGCATTTATCCTTTCGCTTTGGATGTTGGACTTTAAAACTGTGCAACGATTGAACCAACAACCTGAAAGTTTCCCAAACAGTCATCGAGGGCATTTTGTCTGACTTGGAAAAGTTATTGGGTCAATTGAGAATCGAACCCACAACCTCTAACATGCAAAGCAAACAGCTATCAAACTGAGCTATTCCCTTTGGGAGTCAAACAGCAAAATCAGAAGTTGAAGGAGGTTTCCCGACAAGCTGAGCTGTTTGAGTTGAGACGCCGAGGTTTGGTTTCTTGGGACTTGCAACTGAGGCTCCAACTTGTCAACCTAATTGATCTCTAATTGGAGCAATGATTATGAATTATTAACACTATTAATTTATTAATAACTCATTATTAATAATTATTAGATTAGCATTAATTGAATCAAGTAATGTGCATCTATTAATTATTAATTATTAATATTAATATTAATAATTAATTAATATTAATAATTAATTATTAGTCATGTGAATTGAATCAAGTAATGTTACTCTATTAGTTATTAATGATTAATATTGATAATTAATTAATTGTTAATGAACAATTAATGAAGCCGCACCTTGATGAGATCAATGAGTGGATGACTCATAAAATCAACTGATTAGTCTACATATAATTGAGACTATAGTCTTACTACAGCCCCTACATATAATTGAGACTATCGTCTTACTGCAGAAGGATCCATTAATTGTTCAATAACAATTAATTAATTATTAATATTAATTAATAGTTATTATTTATAATATATTTCATTAAACTTTATTATTTAATTGATATTAATAATTAATGAATTCTTAATGTTAATTGAATAAATTAACATTCATCTAGTTAGTTATTAACAATTATTAATGGCCTGAAGCTTAAAAGGGGACTCATGATCTGAATATTCTGTCTCAGTCTCTCCTAAATGTCGCTGAGGGAACTGGGATTGAACCCACAACCTTAAAAGTGAATGACAGTGGTCCACGCGGTGAGCTACAGAGTCTCACAGCTCAAAAGGCTTGTTAATGTTTACTCTGGATAACAACTTTGAAGATTTACTGAAATGAGTCCACAACCTTAAAACAGCTGCTGAACACAGTGAGCTACAGGATCAGCACTTTTTATTGGATGTTTTTAATCATTCGTGGTGTGACTTGACCTGGTATCGAACCCATGACTGTAAAAATTGGAGTAAACTGTACCATCACAGTGAACCACCGGGCCATCCTCCTCACAAAGCCTCTCAGGCTTCAGTGGTGTGACTGACTTCTTTTTAAATCTCACTGAGCGACCCGTGACTGAACCCACAAGCTTAAAATTTAAGTGTCGCTGTCACACAGGCTGAGTCACAGTTTTGAGTTCGTATCCAAGATGAGTGGAAAATCTTTTCTTTTTTTGTCATTTCATTCTTTATATCGACTTTATTTAACAGCTGACTTTTAAAATGTGCCTCAGAATTAAGATTGAACCTATAAACTTAAAACTTAGATGCAAGAATGTCCTTAAACCTTCAGACTGTCTTTGCAGTCATTCAACAGTACTCTCCTCTCCTCTCCTCTCCTCTCCTCTCCCCTCCTCTCCTCTCCTCTCCTCTTCCTCTCGTCCTCCTCTCCCTCTCGTCCTCCTCCTCCTCTCCTCTCCCTCTCCTCTCGTCGTCCTCCTCTCCTCTTCCTTTCCTCTCATCTCCCCTGATCTCCCTCTCCTCTTCCTCCTTTGCTCTCCCTCTCCTCTCTCCTCCTCCTCCTCTCCCCCTCCTCTCCTCCTCTCCCTCTCGTCCTCCTCCTCTCCCCTCCTCTCCTCTCCCCTTCTCCTCCTCCTCTCCCCTTCTCTCCTTCTCCTCTTCCTCTCGTCCTCCTCTCCTCTCCTCCTCTTCCTCTCGTTACCCTCTCCTCCGCCCTCATCCTCCTCTCTCCCCCTCCTCTCCTCTCCTCTCCTCTTATCTCCCCTCCTCTTCCTCTCCTCTCCTCTCCTCCTCTCTCCTCCTCCTCCTCTCCTCTCCTCTCCCCTCCTCTTCCTTTCCCCTCGTCCTCCTCTCCTCTTCCTCTCCTCTCCTCTCATTAAATAAAACTACAGATCATCAGTGTGTGTAAATGTGTCTCATTTCTTGTCCTTTCAGGCCAAAGAGCTGCAGACTCTACACAACCTTCGCAAGCTCTTCGTTCAGGACCTCAACACGCGGGTGAAGAAGGTACGACGTCAGTGGAGGAACAACTTACCTTTAATTGTGCACACTTAGTTTCATCTTTAATGTTTCATTTATTTTTTGTTGTTTTGTTTTTATTAGAGTGCAGAGCTCGACTGTGAGGAAGGACTTGGCAACGTTGCCCAGAAACAGAAGATTTCCTTCCTGGAGAATAATTTGGAACAGCTCACCAAGGTCCACAAGCAGGTAAATATAACACATTATTATACTTTAAATCAGAAAGGCATGCTTAACTTTAACCCTCCTGTTGTCCTCGAGTCAAGGAAGGAAGGCAGGAAGAAGGAAGGGAGGGAGGGAGGGAGGGAGGAAGGGAGCAAGGGAGGGAGGAAGGAGGGAAGGAAAGAAGGAAGGATGGAAGTAAAGGAGGAAGGAAGGAGGGAATGAAAGAAGGAAAGGAGGAAGGGAAGAGAGAAGGAAAAAAGGAAGGGAGGAAGGAAAGAGAGAAGGAGGGAGGAAGGACAGACTAAAGAGGATGGAAGGAAGGAAAGAGAGAAGGGAGGAAGGAAGGAAAAAAGGAAGGGAGGAAGGAAGGAAGGACGGAGGAAAGAAGGAAGGAGGGAGGGAGAAGGGAGGAGGGAAGGAGAGAGGAAAAGAGGAAGGAAGGAAGGAAAGAGAGAAGGAAGAAAGGGAGGAACAGTTAAAACAGACGGGGTCAATTTGACCCGGGAGGACGACACGAAGGTTAAATACTAACACTATACACTCATGTACTTTTCTCTGTCCTTTCTGTTAAGCTGGTCCGAGACAACGCAGACCTTCGCTGCGAGCTGCCCAAGCTGGAGAAGCGTCTCCGTGCCACCGCAGAGCGAGTCAAAGCTCTGGAGAACGCTCTGAAGGACGCCAAGGAGTCCTCCATGAAGGACCGCAAGCGCTACCAGCAGGAAGTGGACCGAATCAAAGAGGCGGTGCGGGCCAAGAGCATGGCCAGGAGAGGATACTCTGCACAGATCGGTGAGAGGACGTTCACACACAGAGGACTCATATAGACGGATGATGAAATTGATGCTTTATTAAATAACTGCTTGTTTGTTTGTTTGTGTCGCAGCTAAACCCATCCGGCCGGGACATCATCCACTGTCGTCCCCCATCAGCACCTCCATCAGAGCCGGAGGCGTCTACACCCATAACTGAAACCACAACAGCAAATTAACCCTGTGAGTAAAATCAAGCTTTGAGTTATTTACCTTGTAGAAAGTCACAAAGGGTGACAGCATGCTAGATTTGTAAATGCTGTCACCCAAAATCATAGAATAAAAGTACTTTAAAATAGGGTTTGTGCAGCTTTCTGATTTCTTATTTATGTCTTTATTTTCATTTTTATATCCCAACTGCCTTTAAATGTGTATACTTGTGTTCTTTAATTAAATGTAATGTTCCTTTTAAAGTTTAAATGTTAGTACAGCACTTTGAAGGTTATAAAATACAATTCTACATGAATTTTTAAACTTTTCTGCTATAGTATTACATGCATTTGTTGATCATTTAACCCTCCTGAGTCAAGAAAGGAAGGGAAGAAGAACGAAAGAAAGAAGGACAGAAGAAAGAAGGAAGGGAGGAAGGTACAGGGAAGGAAAGAAAGAGAAGGAAGGGGGAAGGAAAGGAGGGAGGTGGGAAGGAAGGAAGGAAAGGAGGGAGGAAGGAAGAGAGGAAGAATAGAGAAAAGAAGGAAGGAAGGGAGGGAGGGAGGGAGGAAAGAAAGAAGGAAGGAAGGAAGGATAGAAGAAAGGAGGAAAGGAAGGAAGAAGGAAGAAAAGGAGGGAGGGATGAAGGGAGGAAGGGAGGAAAGAAGGAACAGTCAAAAAAGACGGGGTCAATTTGACCCGGGAGGACGACACAAAGGTTAACTGAAAATGATTTTTTGTTGGAATAATCTAAATCAAACTTTCTTTCTTTCTTCCTGCAGACAGACCACGAGCAACTCAACGCATGCCCATCACTCCACCTGGAACCACAAGTCCCGCCCCTCCTGTTGGAGCACCAATCGGAGGCCATCACAGACAGACTGTCATCGCTCTGAGAAGCAACATCCAGCCATACCTGTACATATTGATATGAGATGTGAACATATTTAATTTGCTGAATGTAGATAATCAGAGGTCTCATTTATAACATGTACGGCTTTACATTCAAACAGTAAATTGTGCTTTTAAGGAAAGGAAAAAAAATCAATTAATCAGATCCAATTTTCTGATTTGTAGTTATAATTATGCAACAGAATAAAGTGTAACATTTATAAATGAGGCCCTGAGTTTAAGACATAATTAAGAGGTGGTGAGAATTAGAAGATCAGTTATTTTATGGATGATTTACGATTGCGACTGTTTGTACCGCTTGAAGTTTGATGCTTGAAGAGCCAAGTTAGAGCAACGCAGACTTATAGATTTATAATTTAATCTTTAAACCAGCATTTATTCATAATAAGACTTTCACTTTTTTTGTGGTGGGTGGGTGGGAAGGGTTGACGACCAATGCCTTTTTGCAGCCGACGCAGGGCCTCAGCTCGTGTTATGAATCATTGTAAAGATGAAATGCAGTCGACTCCTACAGACAAAAAGTCACGCTAGCAGCAAAAAAAAAAACAACAAAAAAACAAAACATGCAGTCACATGACTTGTAAATTCTCAGTGTGATTGGTCATGAATGCCCCGGTTGCAACATCTTTTTGTCACTTATTTTCCCATCACCTACCTGTTTCTTAGACAATCTTTAAAAAAAAAAAACCAAACACCAGAAAAGCTTGAAAAACTTCATCCCCTGCTGCAATATTCTCTACCAGATTGCACCCCAAAAAACTCTATTATTTAACTTCCTGCAGGGTCTAAATTTGAGGTTTTGTGACTCTTAAGGCTTGCAGGGACACTGACCAGCCAATCAGATGCTCCCTGAGCTAAAAGAGCTGCACTGCACTCTAGTTTAGTTTAATAAGTTATGATTAAAAAACTGCAGCAGGGTCAAATTAAATGTGAGTTTAATTAATTATCCAACAGGAACTTGAGTCAAGGAAGGAAGGAAAGATGGAAGGGAGGAAGAAAGGAAGAAGGAAAGGACGGGGAAGGAAGGAAGAAGGAAGGTAAAAGGAAAGGACAGGGAAGGAAGGAAGGGAATGAAGGAGGGAAGGAAGGACAGAAGAAAATGAGGAAGGAAGGGAGGAAGGAAGAAAGGAAAGAAGGAACAAGGAAGGGAGGAAGGAAGGACAGAGGAAAGAAGGGAGGATGGAAGGTAGGAGGGAAGGGAGGAAAGGAAGGAAGGAAGGCTCCTGAGAGTCTTGCAATGTTCTGCAGCGACTTCTGTTTTAAAACTCTCGGTCAGCCAATCAGAGCTTTTAACCAAACGGAGACGCAGACAGAACAATAAGAAGCTCTGTGATTGATTTAAAAACTCTGCCACTCCTTGTGCCTTTAGAAACACCTCCAACATCTGAATCATGATAATAATTGTAATACATATGGGTTTTTTTGCAGAGTAACTTTCCTAATTTAAGGCAAAAGATTGTAATTAATGAGCCCCCCCCTCCCTCTCCCCTCCCCTTTTATCTACTAATTGAAGATATAACCTGTTAAATGTTTGTGCTGCTTTTCCTTTGAGCATGTTTCTGAATGTTATCTCCTTTTATTTGTTGCAATATGAGATTTTTTTTCTTTTCAAAATTGCAGCAATTACCCCCCAAAAAATCTGCTTCCTTTCTTTGAATTTTATTTTGAAAATCGTGGCAGGAAGTGACGCAGACTTGAATGTAACTGCATGGACTAGAGCTTGTGTTTAAAGGCATGCTCAGGGAGGAAAAACCGAGGTGATTTGTACACAAGGTGCGCATTTACCTCATCGTCATGTTTCTTTTTTGTTATTTTATTTCTTGGTCCTTTTTGTTTTTCTTTTGGCTGTGGCATCATATCTCTAAATATACCTACAACTGATGCAATTAAAAGCTAATAAAGATATATATCTATTTAACTTTATTTTTCGTCTTTTGTGTGTGTGAAAACCATAGACTGTATATAAGAAATGGACGCAACATCCGTGACGTCCCATTGGTTTGTGGACTCCTGCTCGGAAGCCAATAGTATCGAATCTAGGCAGCGCCATCTTGAAAATTTCAGGTGCATGCTGGGAAACAAAAAAACACGGATTCTACTTATATGGGTATGAGGCGGAGTCATGGACAGACGTATGGGCGGGACCAACGGCGGAGCGGGGAGGCTGCGATTGGTTGCGAGGGCTGGATCTCAAGGACATTGGTCAATCACAACGTAGTCACGTAGCCTGCTTTATCATCACATATAAAATCAGCGAGGCCAAAATGTCCCAAATGAACATCATACTGCATTGAAGAAGGCTTTAAACTAGCGATTGAGACCATAAACACATTTTGAAAACGTTTACTGAGGTTAGAAATCAAGTGAGAAGTTGGTTAATTCTCCATTGACTTGTATAGAGACGGTCGCCCCCTGGTGGCCTTTTGATAGAATGCAGCTCTAAATTACTTCCGCATTGGCTTCTTTTCAGAGGACAGGAACTCCCCCGCCTTGTGAAAACAGACTTCTACATCATCTTATTCATGATATAATCTTTTTAATCCCTATACATATACAGTGTTTCCCTCTGTAACATTGCACATCATCATCATCATCAGTTTTTGGACAGAACAGACAAGATGGGGGTCATATTTTGGTCAGGTCACGAGTAAAATTAATAAAAATAATCAATAAATAATAGAAAAATCTTCTTCACACAATCACATATATAAAGTTCTACATATTGAATACAACAATGTAACAGGACGGTTAAACCATTGTATCTGTACAAATAGATTTTTCACGTGTTTTTTTCTCACATATTTCACATACTTTATGATATACTGCACTTTTTGGCCAACATTACAGAAAAACGGAGCAGCTACAAGAAGTAACTTCCGCTTCTCTGAAGTCTCTTAAAGGTTCCCGAGAGTGACGATGTTCATGAGTAACGCTTCTCGTCTCCTAACCTCCTAACCTGGGCCAAATAATATTTTAAAAATATAATTTATAGGTGATTTTTAGGAGCAGCGTAGTGGTTTTATGTTGGTGCTGCTTCATGTGATTAATCTAATAATGGCGCTTTTCCAGTAAAAGTTCCAGCACGACTCGACTCAGGGTTTTTTTGCGTTTCCATGGTGATAGTACCTGCTCTGCTGAGGTTCCAAGCGAGCCGAGCCGTTACTGACTGTGACGTTACCAGACTGCCGGCCAACGGTCATGAGCAGTCCCACACAAGAATCAAACCCGCCATTTTTAAATACCGGCAACAGCATAACAGCCATACGGCTCAATTTTGTTGCTTTGTGTGTGACAGAAAGCCACATACAGCAGCAAGTACACCATCACCTCCATTGTTTATGTGTTTGGGTCGCGTATAAAACGAAGTCACGGCAGTTTCGCTGAGCCGTTGCTATGACGACCCCGCCCAACGTTGAGTAGGTACCTTTTTATAACGGCCGTTACAGGAACCAAGGCGAGTCGAGTCTTGCTGGAACTGTGTAGTGGAAAAGCGCCATAAGACTTACTGGTAAATATGATTTGTCCCAGGTGTCGTCTTTTTTTTCTTTTTTTTAATACACAATACTCAGATTCAGCTTCAGTAAGTAGTATCTCTCTTTCTCTCTCGCGTTCAAAGATGATGCTGGCCGGCGGAAGATATTTATTTTATAAAGCCAACACACTGCACACTTTTACTGCAGAGAAGAAGAAAAAAAAAGAATGAAATCAGGTGACGTTAACAAACACTCTGGTAAACAACAAAGTCAGGGCTAGGTTTTTTCAAAAAGCACCTTTTGACTAGGCCCATATCTTTGTGCTATGTTCACTGACAATGGAGCAGATGCTACTGTTCGGCCGAGTCTGTAATAATGCAGATAAAGTTGAAAATGTTTCATTAATGCAATTTTTATGTTCCTAAACTTTTGCTATATTATTAAAATCTTGATTTTAACATTCACAGGACGATTTTTACAGGTAGGGAAAAATAAAATCTCTCAACTCTTGGTTGCAACTTTAACTCTCAAACTCTTCCAAGTAAAAAAATCTAAAGCATATATAAATAAATAAAAAATATCACATAAGGAAATTAATATAGTGATTATTTAAATTCCCATGTGGTTTGTCGTGTCTTACGATTAAGTGCGTTTCTATGATTTGTTCCACGTCTGATATGAAACTACAGTTTTCTAAACACATTAGCCATAAAACTTATATTACTCTATTTATGTATATACAGTCATGTCCTTCTATATATACATATATATGTGTATAAATATGTCATGTATAGTCCCTAAGAGAAGCCACGGACTCTCAATTTAATCATTTGTGTGCACAGATTACTTAATTCGCAAAGAGGAATGTTAGCATGTTAGCATGTTCACGCTGTGTGCCTTCTACAAAAGAGGAACAGGCACAATATAGAAATCAAGGGCACTAATTAAACAATCTGTGCACATAAATTATTCAATGTTAATCTGAAAGTACAAATTATTAAATTTAAAGTGTTTTTTTCTCCATGGCTCCTCTTTTGGGTTTTTCTGCCCCCTAGTGGTCAAAAAAGTGCTTTATACAACTACTAATGGTGTGAAATCTCTCCTGCTGTACACATGATTTCCATCAAGTTGATTTTTCTTCTTACTTTCAAAGCACTTTATGTTGTTTACAGAGTAATTGTGATAAAAGAGAGCACCAGCAAGTTCTTGAAAAAGTGGTTAAATGATAATCGTCTTATACAGCAGAAATCGCAGAAATGTCATTTTGATCCATTTCAGACGTTCAGACCAGGGTTATTATAGTTAATTAAAACTAAGACTAAAACTAAAACTAGAAATGAAAAAATTACTTCGATTACTTCCTGTCCTGCAGCAGCCGTTAAAGAGTGAAATTAAAAAGGACTTGATGATAAACCATATTTGGTGTCACTCATTCTTCCATCCTTTTCAGCTTGTACGAGTCAAGGCTTTCTCCTAATACCTGAAAAACTAAGACTAAATACAAAATAAACTGAAACTAGTCAATTCCTTCAAAATAAAACCAAACTAAAACTACTAAATCACTTGTTGAACTAACTAAAACTGGCAACCATAGAACAACCTGTATCTATAGCAACCATAGAACAACCTGTATCTATAGCAACCATAGAACGACCTGTATCTATAGCAACCATAGAACGACCTGTATCTATAGCCACTATAGAACAACCTGTATCAATAGCCACCATAGAACAACCTGTATCTATAGCAACCATAGAACAACCTGTATCTATAGCAACCATAGAACAAAAAAAAGCTAACTGAAAAACTAAATAAAAATAAAAGCTAAAGCAAATTTAAAAACTATAATAACCTTGGTTCAGACGGGATAATATGATATGATTTGAGCCAAAATGGAGGAAATAAAAAACATGATTTATCCGCATTATTATTAGCATCTGGTCTAACGTAGTCAAAAGCTGCAACGTGGGGAAACCGAGCCCTGGATCATTCAAAGCACAGTTTCAACACAGATGCACACACACATTCTCATGCATCCTCAAACCTTTCACACACACCTCACCTTTCGCTCACCCAACACACAAACACCCAACAGGAAACAGACGTACACGGTGTCCGGTAATGTGTTTGTTTTTTGTTTTTTTACACCCAGGAGTCGGGGGAGCCGGTGAACTTGTTGGCCCTGTTTGAAGGCCTCCGCGTGGTGGAGTAGAAATCCACGTAGTTGGTGTTGGCTTTGAATCGGAGCGTCTGGCTAGCGTAGCCGTCAGGGGGGGAGGAAGGGGTCAAGTGGGCCGGTTCGTCCTCGTAGGGCTCCTCTCCGTAGCCTTGTGGGGACGACAGGTACATTCTGTAGCTGTTGTAGTTCTTCCTGTTGGGTTCGTCATAGAATGGCTCCTGGTGCTACGAGAAGAGAGAAGAGAAATAATAATAATAGTGATTTATTATTATTGGTCTGGAAATCACGATAAAGCTGAGAATTGTGTGTAGTTATAAAAGTAGTTGTAATTATCTTTTACAAAACAAAATACAAAAATAATCTTGCAAAGTGTGTGAGAAGTCTGATTTTTGCTTATTTGTTTGGTCTATTGATTGGTATATTAAATGATGGAGAATATTAAAAGTTTAGCTATCAAAACCCTCCAAATATCAGTTTCCCATCATGGAGGACCAAGAAAACCATCAAATATTGATATATCAGAAGCTGGAGCCAAAGAAAAGGGTTGTCAGCAGTGCAATATCTCTAAATCTCTGCTGTGAAAGGACTACTTTGATCCTACTTTGAAGTAATGTTAGATAATGTAATGACTTTTCTTACCTGGGATCTTATCAAATCTTCTCCTGACTGGGAAGAATACGTCCCGATGAAATACGGGGTTTTCTTCTCAGACCCTAAAAAGTAGAAATTTACCACACAGACAGGAGAAAAGATGGATTTTAAACAGAAAGCAGTAAATCTGTGTATTAATAGAACACCAGCGGTCCACATATCAAGGAAGAGAAGACAGGAAGGAAGAAGGGAAGGAAGGAAGGAAGGAAGGAAGGAAGGAAAAGACAGGAAGGAAGGAAGGAAAATAAAATGGGAGGGAAGGAAGGAAGGAGGGAAGAGAAGAGAAGACAGGAAGGAAGGAAGGAAGAGAAGGCTGGAAGGAAGGAAGGAAGGAAAAGACAGGAAGAAAGGAAGGAAAATAAGATGGGGAGGGAAGGAAGGAAGGAAGAGAAGACAGGAAGGAAGAAAGGAAGGAAGGAAGGAAGGAAGGAAAATAAAATGGGAGGGAAGGAAGGAAGGAGGGAAGAGAAGAGAAGACAGGAAGGAAGGAAGGAAGGAAAATAAGATGGGTGGGAAGGAAGAAAGGAAAGAAGAGAAGACAGGAAGGAAGGAGAAGAAAGGAAGGAAAATAAGATGGGCAGGGAAGGAAGGAAGGAAGAGAAGACAGGAAGGAAGAAAGGAAGGAAGGAAAAGACATGAAGGAA
>JAJDFG010000695.1:0-91857 GCA_021039105.1 Scomber colias
TCTGCTTCTGCTTGCCCTATTAAAGTTCCTACATTACACTTTTAATACAAACTCAACACTCCCTGTTTCCATTTCATATTAAAAGCCCCCTAGAGTTTCAGTGGACAGAAACCCCCTCATTTCTTAACAAGTTTCTTATTGTGAAACATTTGCAGGAACGTGTTGTGGAAAACCTGTTGACTTGCAGGGTTTAGCGTACGGCAATTGAAATGTAGCTACAAACAAACACAAAGAAGAAGTGGAGCTGTTTTTTCATAGTAGCATTCACCAATATGGAGAAATTACTAAAACTAAACAAATCCGTCTGTTTCGGACATTGCTGAAACAGACTTTGGTCCACAGGAGAAGAAAACCATGACAGATCAAACCATTCAATATAAAGAGGATTACATCAAGTGTTTTATGCAGTTATAATGCAATAAAGCAATGTAGGCTTTCCCTCCTGCAGGGGGTCCAGTACCAAAAAACTGTTGAGAACCACTGCTCTAGCCAACCAGAGAGTCAAGGGCAACTTTGGCTGATCAGGAAGACACTACAGATCGTCACTACAACAGCACATAGATCGATTTGGGAGGCACTTGGACAGACTAGACAGGCAGTGTGATCGGCTAAAGGGAAAGCAGGGTGAACTAGAGAAGAAGTGTCTATAAGACACTATAAGGGCATTTGAGGGCAGTTGGACTAACTAGAACTAGATCAGCACTCTTCCTGACAACAGAGGCGGTTTTGATCAGATATTGAGGATCTTGGACCACATAGCACATAGATTGATTTGGGCGGCACATGGACAGACTAGACAGGCAGTGTGATCGGCTACAGTCTACAGAGAAGCAGGGTGAACTAGAGAAGAACTTGGACTGACAGGAGAGACACCTCGGGGGCACCCAAGGAATTAGATCTACTAGTGTTGTACTTGGACAGACTAGAACAGTACTTTGGCTCAAACCAAGCGCCATCAGTCCAACTAGGAGCATTTGGATCAACTACATGGACACTTAGACTGATTAAAGCACTTTGGCTAATCAGTGAATTAAAGAGGTATTAGTTAGTATTAGAGGGTCATGTCGAGGACACTTTTGACGACTGGAGAGACACTTTCTCCTACTTGAGAGGCACCTGCAGGTCCACTTATTGCCTAACCGCAGTATTTGGGGTGACCTTGATAGACTAGGAGGGATCTTGAACAGTTTAAGTGCCTCTACTTATAAATGCGTCATCAAGCGGAGTACAAAGTTTAAGAAAATCGGTCTTCCTTCATCCCAGTGCATGCACAGGCTCATCTGCACTGTTTTATTTCTCTGAGGGAAAGACCTCCATCCTGGAGTGGAAACTTGGACAGGCCAGGCATAAAATACAGCAGTCAGGAAATTGGGGAAAGTGTCTTAAAGTGCTATTCTTCTCAGCCTCTTTGAACACTCACTTTCTTTTTCTTTTTTTTTATGACTCTGACCCAGGAGCCATTGAGGATTAGCTAACTTCACTGGCCTGATTTGCTCACTACTATTTTCTCTTCAGATATTTTCCCCCTGAATCACTGCCACAAACATGAAGCTTAATAATGGAGCCAAAAGTGAGACACACTAATCACATATAAACTGTAAACATCAGATTCCCCACCATGGAAACACCTCATCACCAACATTTGGTTGTTCAGATGAGTTCATCTCTACTCAAGTGTGACTCATCTGTAGCTACCAGTTACACAAAGCAATCATCCCATGAAGACAGTTTAGATTATCAGAGAGGAAAAATTAAAAATACTAACTGGCCTTAACTTCACATCTGCGCTGAGACGTTTTTTTAAAGACCTGCATCAATGAAAAGATTGCAGAGTGCTTCTTTACTGGTCCTACCACCCCAAAATAAATGCCCATTTTACTGCTATTTAAAAAAGGTGAGAGAAATATCCAGGGAGTAAAAGTAGATGACATGGCGTATTTATTGCTGAGTGTTTTAATGGTGTGTGAAGACCCAATGGTTTTTCTGGAGGGTTGGACGACTGTCAACGAGAAGGTTTGTTGCTTCAAGACTAAACAAGAGCGTTTACATATTTTCCTCACTATTCGAATCAAGAAAACAAAAAGCAGTGACCACAGCACACTAGTGAAGTATCTTAGGAAGAAAAAAAAAGAAGAAGGGGGAAACAAGCGCTTCAGAAAATGTTGTATCTGATGTTTTTAATCAGAAACCTCCGGCAGTCTAATTGGAAAGGGATGAGGGGGCGGAACAGCCTTGTTCCCTCGGTGGGTCTAGTTTATCAGCAGCTTTGAAGTTCCTTCCTTGGCCTTTTCCAAAGAATACTGACTAAGATATGATCTTTGATGGTGGCAAAATTAAAACATACCTGAGCATGATGAAATGTTTTCAGGACATTGTTTTTCTAACTGCAGGCGACTGAAGGCCATTAGACATAAACCTCAAACTGCACGCACATTCCCCCGATCCTGCCTGAGTGGAAATTTGATTAAAGAGAAGCACCAAAAGACAGGATACTGGCATTTCTGCTGCGTATGCCACACTGATTTTGACATACAGTAAAACTACCTTATATTTAAAAAGACTGATGATGACCGGTTGTCTCTGTGTTACACCAGTAGTAGCATTATTACGTTCACGATTCTACCAAATGAAGGCCACATTTCTCATAAATCTGTTGTTTCTCCGGTTGCAAACAGGGTCTTTGCTTCTTTGCTTGAGGGATTTCCTTTTGACTTATTATGGTTTTCCCCTCAGTGGCCGTTCCACCATCTGCCATCAACAGAAGCTCTGATCATTTTAGCTCAGTTTATTTGTGGAACCAAAAGGAGTAGGAGTACTGGGGCATTTCGAGGTGAGCCGCTACACAAATTAGGTGGCTGCAATGAAAAGAAGAAAAGAAAAGACAACACAAAAGAAAGAAAAAAGAGGGGGAGCTATGCTGGGGACACTCATCCTCCTCAAGTCTTGTCTGTATATGTTCAGTTTGGTCCTGTACTTCTGCTCACATCTTCAAACCCTCAAGTTTTTTTTAACACTGACCCAGCTAGCTTTTGACTGTTTCTATCTCTATATGAATAACACAGCTCAAAAACTCAGGGAAAAGAAGTTAACCCTCCTGTTGTCCTAGAAGGAAGGAAGAAGGAAGAAGGAAGGGAGGGAGGAAAGAAGGAAGGTAGGAGGGAGGGAGGAAGGGAGGAAGGAAAGAAGGAAGGGAGAAGGAAGGAGGAGGAAGGTAGGAAGGTAGATGGGAGGAGGGAGAAAGGAAAAGAGGAAGGAAATGAAGGAGGGAGAGAGGGAGGAAGGAAGGAAGAAAGGCAGGGAGGGAGAAAAAGAAGGACAGAGGAAAGAAGGAAAGGGAGGAAGGAAAGAAGGAGGGAAGGAAGGGAGGAAGGAAAGAAAGAAGGAACAATCAAAACAGACAGGGTCAATTTGACCCAGGAGGACGACACAAGGGTTAAAAAACCAAAAACGTAGAAGAACCAAAATGCAAGGTTATAAAAAAGGTCCTAAATGGTCAACAGAATACAACATGGATTATATCATCTAGGTTTTAATTAGCAGAAGAAGTACTCATATAGTAAAACCATCCAGAAGATTGTCACAGAACGCTTCATGAAGTAAGAAAAGGTACTAACATTAAATTCTGATCTCTGTGTCCTAATTCAATGTGATGTGACCAAGTGTTAGTGATTGCTTTGTTTTCTATTGGAATTCCTAACCTGCCAAAGGAATGTGTCATGGTCTAGGAACAGCTGATTCATTTAGTCGAAATGAGGAGTTGCCTCCATGATACCTCCTCATTTCACTGCTAAAACTTAAATGAGGTAGCAGCTGGCTTGTATGTAATTTCCAGTAAAGAAATCTAAATCTAAATATCGTAATGTAAAAAGTACAAACAAAAGTAACAAGTAATCACCCGTCTTTTACTGGAGTGGTTACATCTGTAGTCTGATCTTGAGTGCACAGATGATCGGTACATGATTTGTTTCATGAGGTTACAGAAGTACATATTTAATGGATTCAGTGTGTCCAATGTTACGTAATGAGACATGATAGCCAGACGGTCACCCAACGATATCAGTGTCAGATAAGGAAAAGTCCGATGTGCCCCCATAGCTTCAGTCTTAAGTTGCTGCCCTAGTTTCTACATTTATAAATGGTTTGTTTTCAGCATCTGCAGAACAGCAGGTTTGGTAGCTGCAGCTCTGAGCTCATCTGCCTCCATCTCACATTTGGTCAAAATAATCAAACACTAAAGCAATGCCTCATTTGTTAATGAGACACTGGTTGATTGATGGAGCGCGGCTGCTCAACAAACACTGAGCCAGAGCTTCAGTCTGCTTTCAGCTGCACAGAAGGAGCCCAAAGTATCTGCAGCACATGGAGTCTTGCTGTAAGGACACAGTTTTATACTCATATTTGTAGTTAGAGTGGAGACAGGAGGAGTATGAGAAATGCAAATATCTAACTCATGGATCTATAAAGAGAACTGGATACAGCGTTGGAGGGAGGACTCAGTACAACCGCCCGCCCCCCCCCCCCCCCCCCCCCCCCAAAAAAAAGACAACTTCCCACCCTTAAAAAAATAAATGACCTCGATAAAACCATAGGCTGTATAAAAGAAATGGACGTAACATCCGTCACGTCACCCATTGGTTTGTGGACTGCTGCTCGGAAGCCAATAGTTTCGAATCTGGGCCTTTTGACAACAAAACGATCGCCCCCTGGTGGCCTTTTGCTAGAATGCAGTTCTAAGTTACTTCCCCCGTTGCCTCATTTCAGAGGACCAGAACTCCCCGCCTGATAAAAACATAATGCTCATGCTCAGTGGGCCCCCTGCATCTGTAGAGCCTGCTCTCTAGAGACTTTTGTCAACCAAGATGGCTAACTTCCTGTTTAGCACTCCAGATAGCTTGAATGGGAATAAAATGATTCAATGTGCAGCTCTTCTAGACTTTCAAAACTGAATGAATCAAATTCTTATAGTGAAAGAATCATTTTGTGGGGATTGTGTCACAAAGAAAAAATGTATTCACTAATTTACAGACGTCTTTTATTATACAAGTCTATATAGGGAAAAATCTCTTTGGGCTCGATAGCATCAACTGACAGATGTTGGAGATGTAATTACACAGCTTGGCCACTACACCAACTTGACCTTAAAGCCACATGAAGTAGAAGTAGACCAGGATGATTTAGAAGGAAACTGAATGACTGACATAAAGACATAAAGTCATCAACAAGAAGAATACATTACAGATGAAGGAGACACCACAGTGGGCAACATGTGCTGTGTTTGAAACCGCATACTACATACTTCTATACTACATACTTCCATCGTACACACTACACGACCAGATAGTAAGCAGACCATTTAAACTGTAGTAATCTACACGATAACCCACAATGCATTTCGTTCCTACCCGAGCTGAAATCAGCAGGCTGAAGCTGATTTTATTTTAGCTCTAACCTCTGTAAATATACCACTTTAATTCGGAGCCACTCAAGTTAGCCGTAGCGAGTAACGCATTTCCTGTCATTTTCAGAAAATTAAACACCCGTTACCTTTTATTATTAAGAAAACCATAACAATAGAATTAGTGCTTTTATTTTGAAAACAGGAAACAAACATACCCTCGCTGTAGCTAACTTGAAATTACCGAGGTGGTGATCAGTGACGTTTGTATTTTGGGGTTTTTTCAGAAGTTGCGTTGCATCTTGGGTAATGTGAGTGTGAGTAGTCAGCTCTTGATGCATACTCTGCATTTCTGGAGAATCTAGTAAACCATCCAGGAACTTCTCACATACTCTAAATCACATACTACGCAGTTGAAACACACTACATACTTTAAATGACGTCAGCGTTAGTACGAGTAGTAGGAAAGTATGCAGTTTCGAACTGACCCATGGTGTTAGCATCAGATCAGAGAAAGAGAGACCACAGTGGCTCCCCGATGTGACCCGACAGCTTCAGTCTTAAGTCGCTGTCCTAGTTTCCACATTTATAAATGGTTTGTTTTCAGCATCTGCAGAGCTGCAGGTTTGGTAGCTGCAGCTCTGAGCTCATCTGCCTCCATCTCACATTTGGTCAAAATAATCAAACACCAGAGCGACGCCTCATTTGTTAACGAGACACTGTCTGATTGATGGAGCGGAGCGCGGTCGCCCAACAAACACTGAGCCAGAGCTTCATTCTGTTTTCAGCTGCACAGAAGGAGCAGCAAATTATCTGCAAATTTTTATACAATCAATCCAAAATTCGTTTAATGACACCTCAGCGCGTTCAGGAGGAGTTAACGCTGAGGGCAGACCAGTGTTTATATGTCGCTATTAAGTGCAATAAAAAACTCATCCTCCAGCTCTGTTTTTGAGGCTCTTAGCAGGACTTTAAATTCTGTGAGGTTTTGCCGGCCAGCGATGACCTCATGGAAAGTCTGGCAGCGGTGTTGGTTTGCTCAGTCTGAGGTGTCCCACCAGCCGCCACTGTTCAGAGGCAGAACCAGCATCACTTCAGTCCACAACTGCAATATTTATAACAGCAGTTAGTCTCGGCGGGATTGACGCTGTCAGAGGTTATGAGCGAGACATGAGGACAGGCAGAGTGGGAGTGTAATTTAGTTAGTTTCAATTTTCTCTGAGTTTGAGTGAAATAAGGACCGTGATTATTTGGCTTCACCCACCGAGGTTTAAATCAACAACCGAGGTTATTTTTACCTCCAGAGCACAAAAATCTGATTTCAACACAGAAGATCACTGTTCATTTCCCTGTTTTCTTCTGACTGAAAACTAACATAAAATAGAAACTAACATTAATTTCCCCTCAAGCAAAGAATCAAATCTTTTCTTTGCAACCAAAAACAACAGATTTATGGGAAATGTGGCCTTCATTTGTAGAATCATGAGTGCTAATGACTGGTGTAAAAACAGACACAACCAGTCATCAATCTTTTCGGATGTCTACTGGTTTTTACTGTATAATCAAATCAGAGTGGCATTAAGCATCAGAAATGCCAGCATCCTGTCTCTGGCGCTTCAACTCAGCAGGATCGGGGGAAATGTTTAGATGATAAGAGTCAAAAAAAATGGTGGAAATTGTGGAAAAGCTCTGAGTGTTTTAGGAGATGCTTTTAAATTTCTACGTTTGTCCATTCAACAATTTAATTTACCCCTCCCTATTGTCCTTGAGTCAAGGAAGGAAAGGGAGGAAGAAGGAAGGAATGAAGGGAGGAAGGAAGGAAGAGAGGAAAGGAAAGAATGAAGGAAGGAAGGACAGAAGGAGGGAGGAAAGAAAGAGAGAAGGAGGGAAGGAAGGAGGGAGTGAGGGAGAAAGGAAAAGAGGAAGGAAGGGAAGAAGGACAGAGAAAAGAAGGAAGGGAGGAAGGAAAGGAAAGGAAGGACGGAATGAGGGAAGGAAAGAAGAAGGAGGAAGGGAGAAAGGAAAAGAGGAAGGAGAGGAAGGAAGGATTGAGTGAGGGAGAAAGGAAAAGAGGAAGGAAGGAAAGAAGGACAGAGAAAAGAAGGAAGGGAGGAAGGAAAGGATGGACAGAAGGAGGGAAGGAAAGAAGGAGGGAGGGAGGGAGAGAGGGAGAAAAGGAAAAGAGGAAGGAAAGAAGGACAGAAGGAAGGAAAGAAGGACAGAAGGAAGGAAGAAAGGGGGATGGAAAGAGAGGAACGAGGGAGGAAAGAGAGAGGAAGGAGGAAGGACAGACGGAAGAGGAAGCAAGGGAGGAAAGAAGGAACAGTCAAAACGGGGCCATATTCAGACTTACAGATGTGTCATGTATCTTTTTTAAAGGCAATAAATTCCCAGAAGGACAATTATACAATATATAATATATAAGTTTAATTAATTTACATAAAAAGGATTTAAAAAAACAGCAAAGTCCATTTTTCATCTCTCATAAATCCTCCTGCAACCTTGCGTCCTCATAAGGAGACTTTACACTTCATTCTGCTTAATTTTGACCTCTTCTTGTTCGTGTTCGGTTTTTTTGTGCCACCTAGTGGTCATGAAAGCGTACTACAAGGTTCGGGTATCTTGGCCAAGTCGATCAACGTCGTTTGATATACTGATAAACAAATTTGACTCATTTTTGCAACAGAAACAAGCCAAACCATTACAGCCTCACAGAGCTTTTCTCTTTTTTTACCTCGTTAGGAGATGTCAGGCTGACGACCCTCAGCACAACGACGCACAAAGAGAACCATTGTTGATGATGACTACCTGCTGACTTACCGTAAATCCTGGAGGTCAGGCAGCGGAAAGACAGAAAGTAATGATGTGTAAGTGGAACGTAACATTAAACACAGAGACGTGAGTCGCCTCAATAAAACAAGCACAGACTCTTTCCAGTGAAAACTGTGAAGTTTTATCCAACAAACAGTTTATCTGCACGAAAACCTGGAACTCATCTCGGGTGAATCATTAGCGTGAGAGTCCGCTGGTGTCTGTGTGGTTGTGTTCTACGTTATTTAACAGAATCGGGATTAAAAATCAGGTGGTGCAAAAAGAGACCTGGTCTTGATCTGGTGTGCTGCTGCAGGTAGTCAGAGCCAGAGATGGTAACAGTGCTGCTATTGTTGCTAATAACAATAACAGTGATATTTACATGAGAGCTTCTTTCCCTTCGTGACACTTACTGACCTTTAAAAGTTATTCGCTCAAAATATAAACTCAACTCAACTTTGGAATAAATTACAGAGTGAGATGTTTTCTGGAGGTTAAGAACTCGTCCCACCGCTGCATCTACAGTAAAAGTCTGATATCTTGAGTTCAGAAGCTTTGAAAGATTATATATGAATCATTTATTTCAGTATGAACTACGGTCAATGAAAGCAGCAGCATTTGTCTAATGCAGGGGTGTCAAACATGCGGCCCGTGGGCCAGAACCGGCCCGCCAAGGGGTAAATTTCAGCCCACTTTCCTTCCTGTCTTTTTTTCCTTTTTTCCTTCCGTCCTTCCTTCCTTTCATCTTTCCTTCCCGTCTTTTTTCCTTCCTTCCTTCCTGTCTGTTTTTCCTTCCTTCCTTCCTGTCTTTTTTCTTTCCTTCCTTCCTTTCATCTTTACCTTCCTGTCTTTTTTCCTTCCTTCCTGTCTTTTTTTCCTTCCTTCCTTCCTTCCTTCCTCCCTTTCATCTTTCCTTCCTGTCTTCTTTTCCAGCCTTTCCTTTCTTTTCTTTCTTCCTTCCTCACTTTTATTCTTTCCTTCCTTCCTTCCACCTGTCTTTCCTTCCTTCTCTTTTTCTTTCCTTCCCACCTTCCTTCCATTTGTCCTTCCTTCCTTCCTTCCTTCTTTTTAATGAACCAGCCCACATGAGATCAAATTGGTCTGTTTGTGGCCCTTGAATGAAAATGAGTTTGACACCTCTGGTCTAATGTATTTTATAAACATGTCTAATAGTGTTGAGCTTCTGTTTAAAAAAAAAGGACAATTCTGGGTATTTTCAACAACAATTTAGGGTATTTTTTTTAAAGAATCCAACCCCTATTAAACTACTGAGGCATAAACATATAACAATAATAATTATATAATAATTGAGAGTGTCTCTTTTTTATCATAAACTGTCATAAACAAATATGTAGACATTTTTTGTTGAGGACTCCTTCAAATTCTCTCGGCTGGCCTGGGAACGCTTCGGGATCCCCCGGGAAGAGCTGGACGAAGTGGCTGGGGAGAGGGAAGTCTGGACTTCCCTGCTTAGGCTGCTGCCCCCGTGACCCGACCCCGGATAAGCGGAAGAGGACGGTACGGTACGATTCCTTCAAATTGGTTATCGAAGAAATTTTATAATTCAAGACTAAAGAGTTATCAACTACTGGTCAACATGATTTTGGTATTTCAATACTTAGATTACTACTATTTATCAAAGCTGCAATGATTAGTTGCTATTTTGATAACTCAGTAACTATTTTGTGAATGTGAATATGTTCTGGTTTCTTTAGTTTTCTATGACAGAAAACAACTTCTTTGGGTTTTTTAACTGCTGTTTGGATCAAAACTTGATATTTTTGGGCTTTGGGGAAAAACTGACTCTCTACAACATGTCGGAAAATGGTGAAAAATCTCAAACAATCAATGAAATAATTAAGAAAATAATTGGCTGATTATTGGATAATGAGAATAATTGCTGGTTGCTATGACAACGTGAGATGATTTATAGTTCTAATTTAAACTTCCATCACTTGTGAACCTTCAGTGTGAAGCGCTGCAGAGCTAAATCTTGAAGGGAAATGAAGCGTCTTAATTCAGAGAGTAATTAAAACATGTCGGCCGGGCAGAGAGTCAGAGATGGTTGTGAGATTGGAGTCGAGACCTCGGAAGGAAAAATCTCTGAAATCAGTTTTTCAAAAAATGAGGTCAAAAACAGTTTGAGAAGAGTTTGTTGCTTTCACGTTTAGTTTAACCCTTGTGTCGTCCTCCCGGGTCAAATTGACCCTGTCTAAGTCTTCTTTCTTCCCTTCCTTCCTTCCATCTGTACTTTCTTCATCCCCTTTCCTCCCTCCTTCCCTTCCTTCTTCCTTCCTCCCTTTCTCCCTCCTTTCCTTCCTTCTTTCCTTTCCTCCCTTCCTTTCCTTTCCTCCCTTCCTCCCTCCTTTACTTCCTTCTTCCTTCTTTCCTTTCCTCCCTCCCTTCTTTCCTTCCTTATTCCTTCCTTCTTTCCTCCCTCCCTCCTTCTCTCTTTCTTTCCTCCGTCCTTCTTTCCTTCCCTCCTTTCCTTTCCTCCCTTCCTTCCTTATTCCTTCCTCCCTTCCTTCTTTCCTCCCTCCCTCCTTCTCTCTTTCTTTCCTCCGTCCTTCTTTCCTTCCCTCCTTTCCTTCCTTCTTCCCTCCCTCCCTCCTTCTCTCTTTCTTTCCTCCGTCCTTTCCTTCCTTCTTTCCTTTCCTCCATTCCTTTCTTCCTCTCTCCTTTCCTTCCTTATTCCTTCCTCCCTTCCTTCTGAGAGTAAACCTTGACTCAAGGACAACCGGAGGGTTAATCGTTTGATCTATACAACATCAGAAAAGAGCCTCGTGTGATAAATCCCAAATATATTCAGTTTCATTTGAAGCCAAACAAGAAAAAGAAGCAAATCCTCAAATGTTAGAAGCTCAGCCAACAAATGTGTTTCAATCTAATTAATTGTTTAAACTCTAAATTAAAGATCATAGAAAGCACTACATTTATCAAAAACTGATATCCAAGAAAAAAAAGAAGCTGTTTATGACATTAAAATGAAATAAAAATGTGGAACTAGATTTAAAGTGAACTGTACTGTGAACATGTGTTTTCATGTAAAACATAAATCTGTAAATCAGAGCATTGATTAGTGTTGATTTAGCGTTCAGAGGAGGTTTTGATGCGTTTCTCTCTGATTACTCTCCGCTGTGGCAGCCCGCCCACATCTCTCGACTCTCGACACACATGATGACTCAGCGTTTATTTTAGTGGGACGTGTCGTCACTGTCACTGGATTATCACGAAAGGTCAGAGGAGTAAAAGAAAAGAAAATGTTCCATAAACTGAGAGATCACTGCTGTCACTGTTTCCATGGAAATGTCAGATTCACACCAGCCGTCGGACTTCACTGATACAACATGAGGTCCGTCTCACTGCTCTGAACCCCCAACTGCAAGTCTCAGTGGGTCATAATAATAATGATAATTAAAGCTGCAAGTAGCGATGACCGGGCCCAAGCTCCCCCGCCCCCTCCCCGCCCCTCCTCCACGACTGAGCGAGACTTACTGCGACGCATCTTCAAATGGAGTCAAATGGAAACAAACAGCGCCAAAATCTCAAATTCAATTCAAAATGGCCGACTTCCTGTTGGAGTGAGGGTATGGGTCCAAGAGACTTTTTTTGTGCATCTTTATACGATACATATGTGTACCGAATTTCGGTCTTTTTTTTTTTGTCTATGTCAATCTGAGTCATTTCAAGCTGCAACTAAAGATCATTCATTTAGATTAATTGTTTGGCCAAATGTCAGAAAATGACGAAAATGAAAAAAAAAAAATTCCTAAACTAACATATATTAAGATAATTTTATTTATATAGAACATATCATAGTTTAAAAAAGAAAAGAAAAGCAATATAACATGCATTATAAAACGCGAAAAAAGAAGAACTAGGAACATTAAAAACATAAACAAACCCTAACCCTTGTGTCGTCCTCCCGGGTCAAACTGACCCCATCTCTTTTGACTGTTCCTTCTTTCCTTCCTTCTTCCCTTTTTCTTTAATTTTTCCTTCCTTCTTCCCCTCCACCCTTCTTTTTTTGCTCCCTCCTCCTTCCGTCCTTCCTTCCTTCCTTCTTTCCTTCCTCCCTCCCTCCTTACTCCTTTCCTTCCTCCCTCCTGTCCGTCCTTCTGTCCTTCCTTGACCTGAGGACAACAGGAGGGTTAATTAATACGACAGGCGATAAAGCAGTTTTTTAAAAAGATTTTAAGTTTTGTTTAAAGGTTTTTAAAAGTGAGATACAGGTGAGGTACAGTTTGACAATTGCCAACTATTTTGATAATTGATTGATCTTTTGTGATTTCTTAAATATGAATATTTGGTTACTTCAGTCCTCTATGACAGTAAAGTGAATATATTTTGGTAGTGGATGAAAAAACAACAAGAGCTATATTAGGTTAAATCCTGAGCTTTGAGAAACAGTAATCAACATTTTTCATTTTCTCAAACTTTAAATACCAAATAAATAATAAGTGATTAATGTTTCATTGTTAGTTAGAATCTGTTTATTATTGTAGAAGATGAAAAAACCTGCAAATATTCACATTCACACAAAGCTGGAACGAACCATTCCTCCATTAGTTCATCCGTCTGTGAAGCTGCTCTCACCCCGACACGCTGACACACTCACATGATGATGATGATGCTCACCGTTGGGGAATTTTCCATATTTAGGGTCGAGCACGGGCCTTGACATCACCATCACTGTAATCTTGGCAGAGACGGTGAAGGAATCTGTCTGTGGTGTTTTAGGGGAAGCTGGAGTCACTTTGATAAGGATGGAGGTCGGAGGAGATGACTGTCTGACTCCCTGACTCGTAACTGTGTGTCCTTGTTTGTAGAATAACGAACCAATAAGCTAACTCCACTACTGTAGGAGCACTGTAGGAGTATATGACCATTTATGGGCGTAGAGAGTATTCGTTGTACTATCTGTGAACCTCCGACTCTGCTACTGCTCCACATACTTTAGGTATCTCCTCACTCTAACACCTGATTCTAATGATTAACTCGTTGTTAAGAGGCTGAAGCTCGTCAAAGGGCTTCATAACGAGTTAATTATTAGAGTCAGGTGTGTTAGAGGGAGGTAGTGTTGTAGTCAAGACCGCACCAACCGAGTCCGAGACATTACCGAGACCGAGACAAGACCAAGACTACACATAGATATATCAAAGGAAAATCATGGCAAAACATTTCCTCTTGCCGTCTCCAAAATCTTTATTATTAGCTGTTCTGAGTTCAACATACCACAGAAAAGTGTGTTGTTAACCACCCTGCCAAATTTGAATGATTATAACAATCGCCAAATATATGAAATTAGGCTTCAAAGTTGTGTAAAACTCAGCCTCTTTCTCTGCTACCAAACGCTGTGGGCGTGGCCTCCGAGTCCGCTGAAACCCCGCCCCCTACCAAGTGTCACCTGTCAATCAAAGTCACCACCTCTACCCGAAACATGGACGCTACTTCTGAGAGCTTTCTGCTGCTAACTCAGCTGCTAGCTCGGCGGCTAACTCAGCTGGGTAGCTCGGCGGCTAACTCGGCTGCTAGCTCGGTGGCTAACTCAGCTAACTGGCTAACTGTAGACTGTAGTAGTAGTAGTGTGTGCTGAATGTATTTATACCTCTACAGCAGCAGGGGCGGGTTTATGCTAATCACTAAATCCTGAACACAGAAATCTTGAAACACAGTTTGTGAAGCCTAGCTCCACAATTCAAATCTAAATGGTTGAAATGCTTTTTACACCTTTTTTAGAAATACATTTATGACCTATTTAATTCACTTTACACAGTCTATAAAACATCTCTCTGTAAACATGCCAGATTATAGCAAAGCTGCTCATTTGCATCTGTAGTCCCTAATAAATAAATAAATAAATAAATAAATGAATAAATAAATAGATAAAATACAAATAGAAGAGACAGCACACACAGCACAATACAATACACAATCAGAAGGATACCAGAACCAGACAGGATATAACAATGCAATAAAAAGTAATGTTCAATTCGCACTTTTGATTAGATTAGATCCATTGTTTTAGTTTTCCTTTAAAAGAAGAATATGGGGGGCATTCCCTTATTGTTGGTTATTAAGCATATTAACCCTAAATATAAAGTATAGCTGAGGCTGACGGGAAAGTTATATAAGTTTGAAGGTATTTTGATGATAAATTAAAAAAAAAAAAAGTTTTGACGAATTGAAATTTTGGACCAGATGAAAAAAAAAGTCGACGGACGTCCAAACGTATTAGAATTCATCCTGAAGGGGATCGTAAATGTTTGTACCGAATTTCACAGCAATCACATAAATGTCAAGACGATTCAATAAAGAGCTTAAAAAAAATTACAAGTGATGGTGGAAAAGTCAGAAAATAACCAAAGTCATTAGAAACTCGGCACCAAATTTCGTGCCAATGCAGTAAATGTTTCGAAGTATCACAGCGTGTGGATGAATACTATTAAAAAATCTAAAGTTTCGGCCCCAACAGGCTCATGAAATATCTGATTACCAGCCTTTTTTTTTTTTTTTCTGGGGTCTTTTTTTAAAAATTGAATTTGACTGATTATCACTTTGGCTTTGACGTAGTGCGGCTGGCTCTTTGTTCTGGTGCTTGTTAGGTATCGTAGCAGGTAACGGGAGGAGGAGACGAGGAGACGAGGAGACGAGGAGACGTGAACATCATCTCATAGCTTGGCATTAAAAGACTCTGCATCTGTAACAAAGTGTGAACAGGATGACGCGGCGGGAAACAATGTAAGAGGCAAACGTCTGCTCAGCTGCTTCGGATTTCACACTTTATGTCACCCAGATATGAGCCGACATGTCAAAAACTGGAAACATATGATTCAGATTTTCAGAAATTAAAGTTTAGGATCATATCAGAGAGAGATTATGATTTAGAAAGTTTAGAAAGTTAGATTTAATAACTATTTAACCCTCGTATCGTCCTCCCGGGTCAAATTGACCCTTTCTTCCTTCCTTCTGTCCTTCCCTCCTTCTTTCTTCCTCCCTCACTCCTTCTTTCCTTCCCTTCTTCCTTCCCCCCTCCTTTCCTTCTTTCTTCCTTCCTTCCTTCCCCCTCCAACCTTTCCTTCCTTCCTTCCTTACTTCCTACTTCCTTCCTCCCTCCTTTCCTTCCTTCTTCCTCCCTTCCTTCCTTGACTCTAGGACAACAGGAGGGTTAAGTGTATTTTTTTCCCAATAAATCTTTTTTTTTAAAATTTTTCTATGAGTATGATCCTTTAGGGCAGGGATGTCAAACATGCGGCCCGTGGGCCAGAACCGGCCCGCCAAGGCATCCAATCCAGCCCTCTTTCCTTCTTGTCTTCTTTTCCTTCCTACCATCCTGTCATCTGTCCTTCCTTCCTTCCTTCCTCCCTTTCTTACTTCTTTCCTTCTTTGTTTACTTCCCTCTGTCCTTCCTTCCTTCCAACTTTCCTTCATATTCCATTTTCCTTCCTTCTTTCCTTCCTTCGTTTCATCTTTCCATCCCTCCTTCTTTCCTTCCTTTTGTCCTTCCTATCTTCTTTTCCTTTCTTCCCTTGGCCTTCCTACCAACCTTCCTTCCTTCCTTTTGTCTTTCCTTCCCTCCTTTCTTTCCTTCCTATCACTTTCCCCTTCTTTCCATCCCTCCTTCTTTCCTTCCGTCATTCCTTCCCTTCACTCCTTCCATCTTTCCTTCCTATATTCTTTTCCTTTCTTCCCTTGCCCTTCCTACCAACCTTCCTTCCTTCCTTTTGTCTTTCCTTCCCTCCTTTCTTTCCTTCCTTCCTTCCTTCCTTCCTCCCTTCCATCTTCCATCAGCCCATATGAAATCAGATGTGGCTGTATTTGGCCCTTGAACTGAGAGGAGTTAGCTTTAGGGCTCTGCGGGGATGTTTCTAGTGTTATTTATGTGAGAGTTACGGCTGCTGGAGTTGAACCTGTGTTCATGTATCAGAGTAGTAAACCTGCCTGAGTCCTGACCCCCGAAGCTCAAGCCTCTCCACGTTAAACACTGATACTCGCTAATAGACTCTGCTGCAGCTCGTCCAAAGAAAAGTCAGACGATCTCCAGAGGAAATTTAAAAAGTTGAGCCCGATATTGATTTATTTTGAAACATAAACATGAACTTTTTTTTTTTTTTTTTTTTCTTCCCCCCAGATTTGACAATGAAGCTTTGTTCACTAAAAACACACAATCAAATAAAATGCTCGTCGTGCTTCTGGCTTGGGCGTCTGTGTTATGGGCAAAAGCTAAACGATGACGAAGCCTGAAGTCTGAAGACAGTGTTTCAGTCGGATTTGGAGCTGAATTTCTTTGTTTGACACAACACCGACGGTCGTCATGGTGAACGGATCACATGAACAAAATTTAAGGCACTTCTTTTTATTATTTTAGACCCAATAAAAAAATCTTGTCTTGTGTTCATGTGTTTAATTGTTGCAGGCTGGTTGGTCTTTACGGACATTTTCTCTCAATTTCACACATCATTATTATTTCTGGTAAAGTAAAAAAAAAAAAAAATCAACACACACACACACACACACACACACACACACACACACACACACACACACACACACACACACACACACACACACACACACACACACGATGGAGTGGAAAGTTGCTCAAACACTGTTTATGTACTGTTTGGTCCATTAAATGCATCACAGCAGCCAAGTTGATTCAAAAACACTTTAGATCACTTTAGAAAATATGATTCATTTTAATAAGATTAAACTACTCAGTTTATAATTTTGATTGTTCCTTCTTTCCTCCCTTCCTTCCTTCCTTCCTTCTTTCCTCTGTCCTTCTTTCCTTCCTTGCTCCTTTCCTCTTTTCCTGTCTCCCTCCTTTCCTTCCTTCCTCCGTCATTCCTTCCTCACCCCCTCCTTTGCTTCCTTCTTCCTCCCTTCATCCCTCCTTTCTTCCTCCCTTCCTTCATCCCTCCTGTCCTTCCTTCCTTCCTTCCTTCCTTTCCTCCCTTCCTTCCTTCCTTCCTTCCTTCTTTCCCCCCTCCTTTCCTTCACTCCTCCTTCCTTTCCTTCCTTTTTCCTCCCTCCTTTCCTTCCTTCTTCCTTTCTTCCTCCCTTCCTTCCTTGACTCGACAACAACAGAAGGGTTAAAGAGACATGTTTGTGTTTTGTGATGATTTTTGATGCACTGTTTGTTTTTTAAAGACACTTATAAATAAAAATGTATTATTATTATTATTATTATTATTATTATTATTATTATGATAAAGCCAATTACAGTCACTACCACTGAAGACAAGGCTGCAGAAAAGGTTTATTTCCTTGGAAAGTGTATTAAAATCTAAAAGAGAATTGGAAGAACCAGATAAAGAAGACTGAAGAAGAAACCCAGACTTAATACTAAATACAACCCAAACTAGTTAACCGACAGGAAACAGGTGGCTCAACATGAGGGGCAGGCTGGATTGGTTAACGAGGAAAATGCAGATCAGGTGTGAAGAGAAGCACACGGAGCAAAGTGAAAATCACAACCGAGGAAACACACTTATAAAAACCCAAATATAACAAAACACTGAAAACCAAGAGAATAAATCACCAACATTCACCCGACAATAAATTAGAAAAAATATACTTAAAGGACAAGTATGGTGGTTTATATTCTTCATTTTTTAAAACCCAACAATGTGTTTGCTTCTTTTTCAATATTTCATAAGTAGATATAAGTTTGTATAATTCAGTGTTCTGAGATAAATCAATATATTTAATTTTTTAATTTTGGTATGGAAGAGGAGGAGGAGGAGGAGGAGGAGGAGGAGGAGGAGGAAAGGGAAGAGGTGGAGAAGGAGGAGAAGAAAGAGGAGGAGGAAGAGAAGGAGGAGGAGGAGTCGGAGGAGTCGGAGGAGGAGGAGGTGGAGGAGGAGGAGTGGGAGGAGGTAGAGGAGTCGGAGGAGGAGGAAGAGGAGGAGAAGGAAAAGGAGGAGGTGGAGAAGAAGGAGGATGAGGAGAAAGAGGAGGTGGAGAAGGAGTCGGAGGAGGAGGAAAGGGAGGAAGAGGAGGAGGAGGAGGAGGAGAAGGTAGAGGAGTCGGACGAGGAGGAGCAGGAGGAGGAAGAGGAGAGGAGAGGAGAGGAGAGGAGGAAGAGGAGGAGAAGGAAGATGAGGAGGAGGAGGAGAGAAGGAGGAGGAGTCGGAGGAGGTAGAGGAGTCGGAGGAGGAGGAAGAGGAGGAGAAGGAAAAGGAGGAGGTGGAGAAGAAGGAGGATGAGGAGAAAGAGGAGGTGGAGAAGGAGTCGGAGGAGGAGGAAAGGGAGGAAGAGGAGGAGGAGGAGGAGAAGGTAGAGGAGTCGGACGAGGAGGAGGAGGAGGAGGAAGAGGAGAGGAGAGGAGAGGAGAGGAGGAAGAGGAGGAGAAGGAAAGGGAGGAGGTGGAGAAGAAGGAAGATGAGGAGGAGGAGGAGAGAAGGAGGAGGAGTCGGAGGAGGTAGAGGAGTCGGAGGAGGAGGAAGAGGAGGAGAAGGAAAAGGAGGAGGTGGAGAAGAAGGAGGATGAGGAGAAAGAGGAGGTGGAGAAGGAGTCGGAGGAGGAGGAAGGGGAGGAAGAGGAGGAGGAGGAGGAGGAGAAGGTAGAGGAGTCGGACGAGGAGGAAGTGGAAGAGGAAGAGGAGGTGAAGGAAAGGGAGGAGGTAGAGGAGTCGGAGGAGGAGGAGGAAAAGGAAAACTTTTAGTAAGTATAGCACTGTTTTTTCTTTTTTTAACTGCTTCAACTATTGTCATTTAATTGCTCTTATGTTTATTATTCATGTTAAGTAATTTATTATATTTTCTCTTACACTTCTTTACCCTGAGAATCACAATTTTGTTCCACTGTATTTTTTTTTTTTGGTTTGAATAAATAAATAAACTTGAAACTTGAGAATTTATTGACAGTAAGAAACATAAAGAATGATCTTTCTTCCTTTAAAGGAGTCCATTTGAGAAGCTTTTATGGATATTTATTGTTCAGTGATTTGTTAAGTGAGCAGAAGCTGTGAGTCTGCGGCTGCTTTAATTTCTACTGTGACTAACTGCTTCATCATTCCCCTCTCTCTGTAACACTGCTGCAGTATTTAAACTTTAAAACAAGAAGTGAACATTTGAAGTGTTGGAAGCAGGAAATGTAAATTTAAGAGATTCATAATTCATATTTTAATGTGTTCTTCCCAAAAATCAAAAAGTGTGTTTTATGATTATATGTTCATAATGAGTATTGAATGTATTAACCCTAAACAGGCCTTACTAGTTATGTCATTTGCACCTAAAGTAAGGAAGGAAGGAAGGAAGGAAGGAAGGAAGGAAGGAAGGGAGGAAGGAAGGAAAGGAGGGACGAAGGAAGGAAGGGAAGCAAGGAAGGAAGGAAGGAAGGGAAGGAGGGACGAAGGAAGGAAGGGAAGCAAGGAAGGAAGGAAGGGAAGGAAGAAAGAAGGAAAGGAAGGAGAGAGGAAAGGGAGGAGGGATGAAGGGAAGGAGGGAGGAAGGAAGGAAGAAAGAAAGGAAGGACAGATGAAGGAAGGAAGAAAGGAAGGAAGAAGGAAAGGAAGGAGAGAGGAAAGGGAGGAGGGAGGAAGGGAAGGAGGGAGGAAGGAAGGAAGGAAGAAAGAAAGGAAGGACAGATGAAGGAAGGAAGAAAGGACAGAAGGAGGGAACATTTACCCTAACAGCTGAACTTA
Organism: Scomber colias; assembly: GCA_021039105.1. Taxonomy (NCBI): domain Eukaryota; kingdom Metazoa; phylum Chordata; class Actinopteri; order Scombriformes; family Scombridae; genus Scomber; species Scomber colias. Next base: position 19,857 of record JAJDFG010000695.1, read on the forward strand.
GATCTGAGGAAGGAAGGAAGGAAGGACAGATGAAGGAAGGAAGGTAGGAAGGAAGGACAGAGGAAGGAAGGAAGGACAGAGGAAGGAAGGAGGGACAACACGAAGCTTAAAGAGTGTGTATCTCCTGGTGTACGTTGTCTGTTTAAGGGTTATGTAAGTAAGTTATAATGGTTGAAGGCATTAATCTTTGCTTCTGTGTGTTCTTGTTCCTGTAGCACGATGATCAACGTTCACATTCATCTGCTGACGGAGGAAAGTTTGTCTGAGCTCAACTTAAATCTGAGTTAACCTTCCTGTCGTCCTCCCGGGTCAAAATGACCCCGTCTGTTTTGACTGTTGACCTTCCTTCCTTCCTTTCTTCCTTCCTTCCTTCCTTCTTCTCTCTTTCTTTCCTCCCCCAACCTTCCTCCCTTCTTTCTTTCCCCTGTTCTTCTTTCCTCCCTTCCTCTTTTCCTTTCTCCCTCCCTCCTTCCTTCATTCCTCCGTCCATCCTTCCTTCCTTTCCTTCTTGCCTTTCTTCTCTTCCTTCCTCCCTACTTTCCTTCCTTCCTCTCTCTCCTTTCCTTTCTCCTTCCTCCCTCCTTTCCTTTCTCCCTTCCTCCCTCCTTTTTGCCTTCCTTTCCTTCCTTCCTTCTTTCCTTTCCTCCTGTCCTTCCTCCCTACTTTCCTTCCTTCCTCTCTCTCCTTTCCTTCCTCCTTCCTCCCTTCCCACCTTTCTTCCTCTCTCTCCTTTCCTTCCTTCTTCCCTCCTTTCCTTCCTTCTTCCTCCCTTCCCACCTTTCTTCCTCTCTCTCCTTTCCTTCCTTCTTCCTCCCTATCCTTCACAGCTAGTTTGGAGCAAATCGTTTATTTCACTGAGTTAAGAAGACAGATTATTATTTTAAAGTAGAATAATTTTTTAAATGCATCTAAAATGAATAAAACCAGTTTGATCACGGTCTGAAATATTAAGAACTGAGACAGATGCATGTTTGTAAAAGCTGTGACGACGCTTTTTAAAATATCAGATTAGCCGATCTGAAAATGATGAAACAGAAATCGAATACGGCCAATAAATTAGATGTTCACCCTCTTTTATTTTCCTTTCACGATTCGCTTTTTATCAGAGTCGACGTGCCTGAAAGTAATAGATGTAATATACTAAAGTGTTTAAATTCATTTTAGTTGTTATTGGAACGTGAACGAGGGAACTGAGAAGCAGAACCGGGTGTAAAGCAGCCCAAACTAACATTTCTGACCTCGCGCCCGTGGAAATGTGGCAATCTGAGAGGAGGAGGGTTGACTTCATCGCTGAGGAGGACGAGGAGGAGGAGGAGAAGGAGAAAGAAAAGGAGGAGGAGGAGAAAGAGAAGGAGGAAGAGGAGGAGGTGGACGAGGAAAGGGAGGAGGGGGAAGAAGAGAAAGAGGAGAACGATAAGGAGGAGGAAGAGGAAGAAGAGGAGGAGAAGGAAGAGAAAGAAAAGGAGGAGGAGGAAGAAAAGGAGGAGGAGGAGAAGGAAAGGGAGGAGGATGAGAAAGAAAAGGAGAAGGAGGAGGAAGATAAGGAGGAGGAGAAAGAGAAGGAGGAGGAGGAAGAGGAGAAATGGAAGAAGGAGGATGAGGCGGAGGAGGAAGAGAAGGAGGAGTAAGAGAAAAAGGAGGAGGAGAAAGAGAAGGAAGAGAGGGAGGAGGAGGAGGAAGAGGAGTGGGAGGAGGAGGAGAAGGTGGTGGAGGAGGAGAAAGAGAAGGAGGAGGAAAGGGAGGAGGAGGAAAAGGATGACAAGGAGGAGGAAGAAGAGGAGAAGGAAGAAGAGGAGGAGGAGGAAGAAGAAGAGGAGAAGGAGGAGGAAAGGGAGGAGGAGGAAAAGGATGACAAGGAGGAGGAGGGGGAGGGGAGGAGGAGAAGGAGGAAGAGGAGGAGGAGGAAAAAGAAGAGGAGAAGGAGGAGGAGGAGAAGAAAGAGGAGGAAGAGGAGGGGGAGAAGAAGAAGAAAGAGGAAGGGTAGATACACGGTGTTGATTTCCAGCAGGCAGCTCAATGAAACATTTCTAAATGAAATGAAATGAATGGAGACTTTTATTTGATTTCTTTTAAAGACGTTTTATGTGACGGACTCTCTACTGGTCTCTACGGCTCGCTCCTCACTGGTCTGTCTCTACGGCTCGCTCCTCACTGAATGAAATAAAACATTAAAAAAGGGGTTTTGACTGAACTCCAGATATTAACTTAAAGTTCAGAGAGCTGTAATCCAGGAAGTAGATAGAGTCTGTCCACCTGCTGAATGGAAGTCCAGTATTTACTCTCTTTATCTCTGTTTTTACTCTTTAAGGAAATATCACCAGCTAGTCTAAACATTACTGTTTTCCCGTCTGTCTTTCCTCCCTCCCTCCTACCTTCCTTCCTCCCTTCCTTCCTCCATCCTTCCTTCCTCCCTCCTTTCCTTCCTTCCTTCTTCCTTCCTCCGTTCCTCCTTCTTCCTCCCTTCCTCTTTTTTATTTTCTCCCTCCCTCCTACCCTCCTTCTTTCCTAATTTCCTCCGTCCTTCCTTCCTTTCCTGTCTCCCTTGTTTCTTCCTTTCCTCCCTTCTTTCCCTTCCCTCCCTCTTTTCTTCCCTTCCTTCCTTCTTCTTTCCTCCCTTCGTCTTTTCTTTTCTCCCTCCCTCCCTCCTACCTTCCTTCTTTCCTCCGTCCTTCCTTCTTCCTGTCTCCCTTCCTTCTTCCTTTCCTCCTTTCCTTCCTCCCTCCTTTCCTTCCCTCCCTCTTTTCCTTCCTTCCTTAACTCGAGGACAGCAGGAGGGTTAAATACCACTGACTTCCATTAAAAGTAACCTGAACAGTTTTCTGCTTCTTCTCCTTTAAGTGAATCTGATTATTTTTTCTTTTCTTTAAAACATCACCAGCACCACGTTTCTGGACTCACTCTCTATTTTTTCTTCATGATCATAAACATATCAAAGTCACAGCTGTTTTTAAACTCCACAGTTATCTCCTGTTGAGCAACATACAGTAACTGGAGCATCATATATTTTCTAGTCTAACAAGATTTCCATTCAGAACACGTGAATGAGCCGATAACTTCACTTATTCAATATCTCAATGTGATTCCTTTATTTCACAGAGGGGGAAATCAAAGATCCTCTAATGCAGGGGTGTCAAACTCATTTTAGTTCAAGGGCCAAATTTGATTTCATGTGGGCCGGACCAATAAAAAGATGGAAGGGAGGAAGGAAACAAGGATGGAAAGAAGGGAAAAGTGATAAGAAGGAAAGAAAGGAGGGAAGGAAAGACAAAAGGAAGGAAGGAAGGTACAGTAGGAAGGGCAAGGGGGCAAGGGAAGAAAGGAAAAGAAGATAGGAAGGAAAGATGGAAGGTGGGAAGGGAAGGAATGACGAAAGGAAAGAAGGAGGGATGGAAAGATGAAAAGAAGAAAGGGAGGAAGGAAGGAAGGAAGGAGAAGGGAATATGAAGGAAAGGAAAGGGGAAAGGAAGAAAGGAAAAGAAGACGAAGGAAAGATGGAAGGAAGGAAGGACAGGGGGAAGGAAACAACGAAGGAAATAAGTAAGAAAGGGAGGAAGGAAGGAAGGAAGGAAGGAAGGAAGGAAGGAAGGAAGGAAGGAAGGAAGGACAGATGACAGCAGGGTATAGGAAGGAAAAGAAGACAAGAAGGAAAATGGGCCGGATTGGATGCCTTGGCGGGCCGGTTCTGGCCCACGGGCCGCATGTTTGACATCCCTGCTCTAATGCTTCCCACTCCTCTCCTCTCTTTGAAGACAGTGTTTGTTGTGCTGAACACTCCGTTCACGTTCACAGAGACGGAAAAACAAGCAGCAGCGTTCAAACTGAAACTCTTTCCAAGTGATTTCCTCACATTGGATCTTTGTCTGTTATAAACACTGCTAGACGGCAATGTGCACTTCTTTTTTTTATACTTTAAATACCACATACTGTTCATATTTGTGCATTTCACAGCATCCCAGATCATTCATGAACACCTCACCTCAACACAGTCACTGATAAATTGGTGATTAATACTTAATGAGGCTTTCAGAGAGCAGAGAGATTATAATCTGTAGTGTTAAAGCTTTTTATTGAATGGTGGTTTCTGAATTTTTTTAATTAATGTGAGTCAAACACTCAAAAAATGAGTCTTAACTGCACTAAAACATTTATATAAAGGTTAAATATTTCCTTTTTCTGTATATTCTGGGTCTTATGAAGATAATTCATCCAATTTATGACTAATAGAAACATTTTAAAGGTGTTATTTTTCCTCTTAAATGTAAAAAAAATTAAGTCAAATTCAACCCTGAGCAGTATGTACAGTAAGGGTTAACTTTTAACAGTGTGTCCTGGATTGTTTCTCTTTCTTTCTTATTTAGTGACTGAGTGTGTGTGTGTGTGTGTGTGTGTGTGTGTGTGTGTGTGTGTGTGTGTGTGTGTGTTTTTAATGTGAGTACATTAAATTTTGTGTAAACCAATTTCCCTCTGTTATAATAATAATAATGATAATAATAATAATAATAATAATAATAAAGGTAATCTTAATCTAATCAAATCCACATGTTCAGACAAGTACAGCAATGTTTAAAAAAAAGAGTTTATATTACTGTTTATTTAACATTTATGTTCTTTTGCAACATTTGACTAATTTTTACTGTATTTCTCATAAATTAAATGTCATATTTTTTATATCTGCCAGTATTGTTAAGAAAAGTGCCATATATATATATATATATATTTTAAAAAAAACCTTATTATTCATTCTTATTATTATTAGTTGAGCAGTTATTTCAGACAGGTTAGGGTTAAGGGTTCATTTTAATAGGAGTAAATGCTGTATATGCTTTTTAAACAGCTAAAAAAAAAAGAGGGAAAAATGAGTGTAAGAACAGACTGATGATAAGTTTTTATAGATATGGACAAAACCAAAAGTTAAGATGATGTGATGTTAGTAACCGCTCCGCCACATTGCTACATTTTAATGAGAGCTGAATTTTTATTTTATTATTTAATTATTTTATATGCCCAAAGAATATGAAAAGCAAACCTCAGGAACACAATTTAATTATAATAAACACTGATGAAAGAAACACGCCGAACAATAAACTGCTTTAAATCAAGTGGACCGGAGAGGCTAGACAGGAAGTGATGTCATGATTCCAGCATTCTATTTCAATGTCACTTATATGTAATGTCTTAAAAGTTGCATGAAGTCAGTAAGCATTAACATTACAGACTTAATGTGCTCTGAATTAACACACAGGCTGGTTCTTTTTTTTTTTTTTTTTTTTTTTTTGGTGCAAATTCGACGTCTGGAATTCGTGCCCTGATTAGCTCTCGATCGTGTTCATTATGTCATGAGAGAAAAACAACTAAAACTCGTATAATTATAGGAGTGAAAAGTCGTTTTGTACTGAAAGGCTTCTTTGACAGCTCCTGCAGCTCCAGCAGCGTCTCTCGGAGCCAAGGAGCACAGCCCCCCCCCCCCCCCCCCCTCCCCCCCCTCCTCCTCCTCCTCCAGGTTTTTTCGGGGTATTTTGAGGTAAACAGCTGGCTTCTCTTCCTGCACTTTTCCTGTTTATGAGTTTTAGTTTACAGCTCAAATAGGATTAACACGGCAGCTCAAATAAATGTTGATATTAAAACAAACGGGGAGCATTAAATGGTGTATTTTCTCGATTATCATTTACAACCCCTTGTGTCGTAATGTGAGGGAGGGCTGATAGACGCCACGCATTCCTACCTGATAACAACACCGAGACAGTAAACGGACGTGACAAACTGCAGGTAAATACTCTGAGTTTTATGCCCCAATAAAAAAAAATGTGGTTAAAGTGATTACATGTTTTGTTTTTGTTTTTTTCAGTCGAAGGGTTTTTTTTTTTTTTTTTTTACGTCTTCTTTCCATAAAGTGCAAACTGGCAGATTGACTGCTCCTTCTGAAGTAATGAAGTCACCTTTGGAAATGAATGTTTGAAGGGTTACTGCATGGCCTCACATCCAGAGAGAGTCTAACAAAGCATGTCCAACTGCACAAAGATCCGTTCATACATTAGTTTTAAACTTCTCTATAGACATCAGGGTTGAGAAGGTTAATTATGCCTCCCTCCTTCCTTCTGTCCTTCCTTCCTTCCTTCCTTCCTTCCTTCTGTCCTTCCTATTTTCCTTCCTTCCTTCCTACTTTCCTTCATGCCTTCCCTCCATCTGTCCTTCCTATTTTCCTTCCTTCCTTTCTACTTTCCTTCATGCCTTCTTTCCTTCCTTCCTTCCCTCCATCTATCCATCTGTCCTTCCTTCCTTCTGTCCTTCATGCCATCCTTCCTATTTTCCTTCCTTCCTTCCTACTTTCCTTCATGCCTTCTTTCCTTCCTTCCTTCCCTCCATCTATCCATCTGTCCTTCCTTCCTTCTGTCCTTCATGCCTTCCCTCCATCTGTCCTTCCTATTTTCCTTCCTTCCTTTCTACTTTCCTTCATGCCTTCTTTCCTTCCTTCCTTCCCTCCATCTATCCATCTGTCCTTCCTTCCTTCCTCCCTCCCGTCCTTCCTACTGTCCTTCCTTCCTTCCTACCTCCCTCCCTTCCTACTTTCCTTCATGCCTTCCTTCTCATGAATGTTTGAAGGGTTACTGCATGGCCTCACATCCAGAGAGTCTAACAAAGCATGTCCAACTGCACAAAGATCCGTTCATACATTAGTTTTAAACTTCTCTATAGACATCAGGGTTGAGAAGGTTACCGTGGAGATGTAATAGATTACTAGTCATTAGTTACTCTGTTTAAAATGTAATAAATAATGTGATTATTTCAATTACTTTTTGATGACTTTGCTCATTTTCTAACCAATTTTTCAGCTGTTAGTGTAAATGTTCCCTCTATCTGTCCTTCCTTCCTTCTTTCCTTCCCTCCATCTGTTCTTCCCTCCTACTTTCCTTCCCTCCATCTGTCCTTCCTTCCTTCCTACTTTCCTTCATGCCTTCTTTCCTTCCTTCCTTCCCTCCCTCAATCTGTCCTTCCTTCTTACTTTCCTTCATGTCTTCTTTCCTTCCTTCCTTCATCTGTCCTTCCTACTTTCCTTCATGCCTTCTTTCCTTCCCTCAAACTGTCCATCTGTCCTTCCTTCCTACTTTCCTTCATGCCTTCTTTCCTTCCCTCAATCTGTTCCTTCCTTCCTTCTGTCCTTCCTCCCTATTTTCCTTCCTTTCTACTTTCCTTCATGTCTTCTTTCCTTCCTTCCTTCCTTCCTTCCTCCCTCCCTCCCTCCCTCCCTCCCTCCCTTCCTTCTTATTTTCCTTCCTTCCTTGCTCAGTGTTCCCATTAAGCACCAAAATCTAAGTCCAGCTGTGTTTCATGGATACTGATATGATTTATAAGGGAGATCATTTCTTCTCTGTAGATTTTAGAATATAAAATAAAGATATTTGATTAATAAAGTCAAAAGTCTGGCATGGAGCTTAATTGGTACTGTGACTCCATTTAAGCCCACATCATGATTTATTTACTAAATATATAAAAATATCGATTTCAAAGAATTAAAAACAGTAATATATGTATTCAGTAACATGTTAAATATTAAAAAATGAGGAAAAAACCCTCCTGAGTAAAATCTTCCTTCCTCCTTTTGTAATCATCAACGTTTTCTCAGTAACTGAAACTGATTACAGTTACATTCATTTCATAATTAAATTTGACACTATAACATGGAACTGGTTTCTCCTCGACACTGACAGTCAATAAAGTCAAAAGGAATGATGAATGTTTATTTGATCATCTTCCAGAGTTTATCTCAACTATTGGCTGGACATTGATGTATTCCAATGAATTTCAAGTTGCTCAACTTTTTAATTGGCTCCAGCAAAATCCGGTCAAAATTATAAGATAAACAATACTGACTTCAGGAATTAGGCCTGTAACCAACATTTCATCTTCACAAAGCCTACAGGTGCAGGAAACCATCTATCATGGGTTTATATTCTGAGGTTTATTACAAATATTAAAGTCCTTACTCACCGCCGCTCTTTGTATGATTGGGTTGGATGGTCTGGCTTGTCCACCTGTAGATTGAACTGTTGGTATATTCTCATTTATAAAAATCATTCTCTACATCCTTCAGATAAGTTACTGTCTTCGTTATCCCAGGACTTATCCCTACTATCTGTCCCTATAAAGTCTGAAGTACTGAAGTGGGGGGAAAAAGGGGGTTTAAATGTGCTGCTCCGTCTGCTTGGAATCAGTTGCAAAATTACCTGAATCTTCAGGAGTTGGTCTCACTGGATGCATTTAAAGTAATTTTAAAAAGACTTGGAGGCACATCTGGCTGTAGATGCTTTGACTGACTCAACAATATTGCCCCCGTTTGACTCCTGATGTTAATGACTCACAACGAATTTATATGATTATTATAATTGTATGATTCTGTGATTTATGTTTTATTTTTATTATTAACAACCTGGTTCATTCTGCTGCTTCCTGTCTTTGTCTTATAAAACAGATGCATCCTGTTGTCCTTAGGGTCAATTCGGACCCCAAGCAGGCATTAAAATGGGGTACAAATGGACTATAATTTAATTTAAATGAGGCCTGTTGACCATAATTCCCAAACATATGTATAAATCCTGTGGTAATAAATTGAAATGAAGATGACTAAAAAGGTCTAACACAGATTTGGGTGATAATTTATACCATGTGCTTCATAAACAGTCCAATCAGATCAGGTCAATTTTGACCCAGGAAGACAGCAGGGTTAAATAAAGGTTTTCAAAATTTTGATTTTTTACTTACTAAACTAATCAAATGATTGTTTAATCTATAAAATTTCATAAAATTCTGAAATAAGAGTCTTCATATTGCAATCAACAATCCAAACCCCTAAAACATTCAGTTTACAATTATATAAAACAGAGAAATTCTCACATTTCAGAAGCTAGAAGCAGCCAAGTTTTAAAGTTACAATTATTTAATAATCAAAATACTTAATTTTCTGTCTATTGCTGAACTGATTTATTGACTAATTGTTTTATTTCCAGTTCTTACTGTTAAATGTTTGTTGTATGTAAAGCACATTGAGTTGCCATTGTGTATGAAATGCACTATATAAATAAAACTGCCTTGCCTCTAATTAAAATACTAATGACAAATATTTGCAAAATACAATCCTAAACATTATACAATCCATCCTATTATAGCTATCAGTTGATTAAAATATTTAACTGTAATTAACTGGCTGCCTGTCCATAGTTAATCACAAGTTACTGCACAATCTGTTCAAAATTTACCATAAAGGGACATTTCCAACTTTTTAATACTCTTATCAAGATCTGGTTGCTTTGTGCAAACGTTGCATTTATTGTTGGAAATCACTAAACAGCACAAAACAATGACAGATTGTCAGAAAGCTTCACAGACACAGTATTTAGCCTTTTAGAAATATGCTCAAATCATAACTTATGGCAACGTGAGTCTCAACAGGCAACAGATGGGCACGTTGGCCTGTAAATGTTCCACTGATTCAGCACTGATGAAAGATCGCTCTCTGGATGCCTCACTTCAAAAGCTGATCGCACAATGCAATTCTGTCCAAGCTCACATGGGAAAAATAAAGGCTCACGAAAACATCCGCTCGTGGTATGGGATGAAAACAGGATGATAGAAAATAAAACAAACTGTAAATAAAGTGATGTTGTGTATCTATGACACGGTGGTGGCGACCGACGGCAGCTCCGGCGCTGTCGTTGGATGCGATCTGAATGATTCCCTGCAGACTCTCCACAAGGCTGCAGCCACACAGTCACTTAATGCTGTTGAAAGGTTGCTGCTTGTAGGTTTGTCTGCGGGTTTCCTTCGCACACTATCAAGTGTGGTTTTACATCTGGGGCTAAAACGACTGCCTGGATTAGCGTTAGCTGTGTGCTTCGCTGACATATTGGTATTTAATACTATTTAAGATGCACTCTGTTGGTAACATCTGACAGGGCTCTGCAGCTGTACTTGACATTAAAAATATTTTATCCATTGTTCCCTACTAGCTGTCATCCAACTTAATGCTAGAGCGCTAAACTACACATCACCAGCTTTCCACTCAATGCACAACTGAGTTTAAGTGGGCTGAAACTGACCAAGTCCAGCTTGGACTGATGAGAGCTGAGCCTCATATGACGATGTAAGATGAGTGTGAGGCTGAGATTTCCTAAAACGACCACCGTAGAGAAGATAAACCCTTTAAAAGCATCTAATCTGGCATGAAGAGCATTAAAACCGTATTGGCTGTAAATATGGCTGTTGGGCTTTATGTAGAAAAAGACTGTTGATGATTGATGAGCATCCTTTAAATACATTGTGCAACACGACATCTCTAAAAGTCAACAGCAATTTTGTTCAGATGTACAGATACCTGAAAAGGCCAAAGAGAGAATTTTAGTTAAAGATAAGTATTTATACAGAGAGTCAGCACATAGTCAGATCAACCTATCTCCAAATATTAGGTGTCTGTACTGTAGCTGCTCACTGCTCTTTAATAGACAGTTAGGATGGATAGGTGCAACTCAGTCTTATAACGGTTTGTAAAATAAAATATAATGAATATAGATTTGTATAAACACCTATTGTCCATTTTCACGTGACACAGTAATGTCAGTTTGTCAGTTTCAATCCACTGTTGGCCTCCTGTTTCTAACCCCAAGTGTCATATCTCCAACTGCAAATTGGGACTTTTTTTAAAACAAAATTATGTTGTGGTGTTGCCATGGCGGCAAAGGTTACCTAAGTTAAAGGAAGTATGTGAGTAACTTATCATTACATGACCATTGTAACCCAAACCATACTCTTTCCCTAAACTTAACTAAGTGGTTTTTGTGCCTCAACCTAACCAGACCTTAACCACAACGTTGTCACATCATAAAACATCATTATTCTTTAACGGTGACTCGTAACCATTGCCGAATCCCGACTGACTGAAGTGCAGAAACACCACATCAGCAAGAAATGGAGACAACATAAAAATCCCAGTGGACATAATAGTTCAGGAATGATGTGCTCACTCCATAATCTACCATTTTATCCAGCTGTTTAACATAGAAAACATTACTGTCACTTATAACTTTATATGTTTTATTGATTAATACTTGCTGAGGTTAAACAAGTCCAGAGGTTCAACCTAGTGAGCCAGTAGCCTGTTATCCTGCTGCTGACTCTGCAAAATGGAAAGAAAAACGGCCTGCGCTCATGTTGACCGTGACTAACAGGAAGAGACGTTTCCTTTCTGATTAAACGTTTTCTGAAGGTGCATTTAGCAATAATTAAAACAGAGTGGGAGAGAGGAACTCTACAACAAGCTGAGACACACAGTCCTGGCACATTATCCCCCTTCTTAAGATGTTATGGCTAACGTATAAGCAAACAGTTTCACATCCAACAGACACAAAGCAACATTATCGTCCCATTGGAGTCAAATATTCACTTTCTTTTTCCTTTTTTTTTGCTCGCCTTGGAGTACTGAGAGAAATATCTGGCTCTTTAGGTTCATCAGAGCTTGTTTGCAGCCTTGAGTTTTATAGATGGTGGAGGATTAGTGGGAGCCTGAAGGACTCTCATGGTCTATTTGCAGCCGGAGAACCAAATAAATGGCTTCATTAAACAAGACCACGTCGACGAGCATAAAGGATTTGAACTAGTTTAATTGGGAATAATGAAAGAGAGAGCTGAGATGTTTAAAGATGAATAGATTGGGGGACTGGATGAAGGGATGAAGGGATTAGGGATGGAGGGTTGAGGAACGTTAGATGGAGAGTTGAGAGGATGACGCAGGGTCAAAGATGGATGCATGGCAAAATCCGATTTAGATACGATTGCTGAGTATACATGGAGTTAAAATGCCGACTATGAACGCGTATTATCTAGGTGGTCTTATGAAGCAGCAAATCTTTCCATTTGAGAAGCTGGAACCTGAACATTTGAAGCTGATCACCCTAATTGATTAAGTTTGCTTTATTTATGTGTCATATGATGATAAAAAGAGTATCTTCAGGTTTTGGACTGTTGGATGGACAACACAAGACATTTTAATACATCTCCTTGTGCTGTGGGAAATTTTAACACACATCTACCAATCAGAGGGTCGGTCATTGGTTAGATCCCCAATTATTCCAGTTTGCATGTCGAAGTGTCTCTGGGCAAGACACTGAACCCTAACTTGTTCCTGATGGTTGCAGTAGTACCCCGGTTCTGTTAGCTTAGCTTGCTGCCAACAGTGTCTGAATGGTAAAATGGTAAATGGACTGTACTTAAATAGCACTTTTCTAGTTTTTCTGACCACTCAAAGCTCTTTTATACTACGTTTTTGAGACATCCGATTTTGAGATGTCCGTTATGGTCCGAAGTAGGTCTGATGTAGATCGGACTAAGGTGTTTACAGGCATTTTAAAAGTCCAAACTATGTCAGATATGATCACAAATTTGAATTTTTTGCAGCACGTAAACATACTGAATGAGCTGATGATCGTTGACGGTGAGAACGTAGGAAGGAACTAGAAGGGATCAAGACTCTGAGTAGAGGTCTGTCTCTTCGTCCCATCGGCTGGATTGAGGCTCCTGTTCTTTTGTTTTAAGAGAGAGAGTGGAGAAAATGGTTTATAAAAGGAGGTTAGTTAGGGTAAGCAGGACTTGCAAACTGAGAAAAAAAGGTTGGAGGAGTTAGAGGATAAGGTGTGTCTAAATACTCTAAATACTTGTGCAGAAGTACGATTTGTACAAGGTGTGGTCATTGTTCCCGTTCTTTGTTTATTAATCTATAAACTTCATTTAACACAGCTGAGCAGAGCTGTTGGGATTCTCTGTGAATTAAGCAAACTGTTACGAACAATCTGAATTAATGCTTGTTTCCATCCATCACTGCTGCTTTGTGAATATTTGGACTTTATAAACAGATTAACAGCTGTGGAGCGAATTCTCTGGGTCGGTGTGCAGTTGGTGGAAGAAGATGAAGACACAAGAAAGGAGGTGACGTCATTGAAAAAGCGGCGGTCGAAGCTCAAATGATGGCAAACCGTGTGGAAAACATGACGGGAATATGACATTTCTGTTTGTTGAGGAATGTTAGAGTCTCCTCATCACTCCACACAGATCTGATAAGGAAGCTCGAGTAGCGTTTAAGTGCTTCATGTGTCATCATTTGTTCACTAAGTCCAATTTCCATTACACTTTGTCACGTTTATGCTGTGCTTGACAGTGTGCAAAGGAAACCAGAGGTAAAACCTACTTTCCACTCAGGTTTTTTTAGAGTTTTTTTTGTGCAAATTGAAAATGTGAACAACAACAGGTGAAGGGAAACACAGGTTTTAAAGCAGGAATGCAAGTAATGATTATTTTCATTTTCAGTTCATCTTCAAATGTTGTTATGTTTGACCAAAAGTCAAAAAACACAAAAGATTTTCAGTTTACAATCAAACATGACAAAAAGAAGCAGCTAATCTTCCCATTTGAGAAGCTGGAACCTGAACATTTGAAGCTGATCACCCTAATTGATTAAGTTTGCTTTATTTATGTGTCATATGATGATAAAAGCAGTATCTTTGGGTTTTGGACTGTTGGATGAACAATACAAGACATTTTAATACATCTCCTTGTGCTGTGGGCAAGTTTAACACACATCTACCAATCAGAGGGTCATTGGTTTGATCCCTGATTATTCCAGTTTGCATGTCGAAGTGTCTCTGGGCAAGACACTGAACCCTAACTTGTTCCTGATGGTTGCAGTAGTACCCCGGTTCTGTTAGCTTAGCTTGCTGCCAACAGGGTCTGAATGGTAAAATTGGAAATGGACTGTACTTAAATAGCACTTTTCTTTTTGACCACTCGAAGTGCTTTTATACTACATGTCATATTCAACCATTCACACACATTCACACACTGTTGGTGCAGCCATCAGGAGCCCAAGGACACATCGACATGCGGTTTAGAGCAGGGGTGTCAAACATGCGGCCCAGAACCGGCCCACCGAGGGGAGCAATCCGGCCCACTTTCCTTCCTGTGTTTCCTTCCTTCCATCCGTCCTTCGTACCTTCCTTTTTTCCTTTCTTCCTTCCTTCCTTCCTTTCATCGGTCCTTCCTCCCTTCTGTCTGTCTGTCTGTCTGTCTTTCCTACCTTTCTTCCCTCCTTCCTTTTGCCTGTCTTTCCTTCCCGTCTTATTTCCTTCTTTCCTTCCTTCCTTCTTTCCTTCCATCTTTTTAATGATCCAGCCCACATGAGATCAAATTGGTCTGTATGTGGCCCTCGAATGAAAATGAGTTTGATACCTCTGGTCTAGAGGAATCAGGAATCAAACTGCCGATCTTCTGATTGATGGACGATCTGCTCTACCTCCTGAGCCACAGTGTGAATGAGCTGCACCTTGGATAAAAAATGCCATATAAAGCAGTAATTTACCAATAACTGACCAATTCATTCAGAAAATAATGCCCAGATTATGCAACTCTATAAAAGAAAGCTGATGTTTTAACGTGATGATGTACAGTATGACATTTGTTTGTGAAAGCAGCTTTGACAGCGTGGGAGAGGTTGGAAAACTAAATAAAGAAAGAAAGTCTAAAAAAGTAGAAGAAGAAGAATAAAAAGGCAACACATAAAAGAAAAGCTTCATCAAAGCTTCAGTCGAATTCTGAAATGTTTGGCAACTCTTAATATTTGTGTTCTTTTTAGCAGTTTGGGCTGTTTGAGAAATAAACTGTGAAAAAGAGGAGTGGTGTCAGTCACGCAGGTTCAACGACTGTAAAAACTCATCTGTTGTAAAAAATCATGTGTCAATGCTGTGAGAAGTGGATCGGCGGTGGGAGGCCAGTTTGGGTCAGACTTCCATCACTGATGTGGATCAAGTCTGACATGTCACGGTGAGTTTGTGCAGGGGGTTCGGGTCGGGTATTGGGTGTCATGCAGAGGAGGCGTTAACAGAAGTCTCAGCAGATGTTTCTGGTTTCGATCCAACTCGTTATCTGACCCTGATTCCACAGACCGGTTTCTTCATTTTTTAATAAATGTTCAAGTCATGGAACATTTTAACAGCAGTTTTTTTCTTTAATTTCGGTGGATTTGAAAGACATCTATCATACTGTACAGAGTTTCTGACTTAATTTGATGTTATTTGTCCCAAGATGTCTCATGTACATTTCCAGTCTCCCAGAAAGTCTTAACTGCTGTGATTTGAATCTGTTTTCACTTACGTCTCTGCCTGATCACCGCCTCTCTCCTCTTGAGTGTCATTACACCCTTTCAGAGGAGCTATTTAGGTGATTAAAGAGTCTCTTCTCTACAATTTTCGTACTATTACTGATGACTCACTCTCACTGGTGACAAAGCTACGGCTCCGTCCAGAGAGAGAGAGCCGGTAGATATTGATCAGGTGTGTTGGCTCGGCTCCGCTTCGGTTATGTTCTGCAGTGTGACGTCTCTAGCGGAGGACAGAATCTTAAGTTTCAATGCTGTAATGCAGAAAGAGTTTTATTGCGTTATAATCTTAGCTCTGAGGCCCTCTTCCAGTGTCTTGTGTATGTTTAGTTGCCATGCATAGTGCGAGAGAAAACAACAGTGTGGCTCCTCGTCATCCCCATTTCCTCTCCTCGACTCGCTGCCAAAGGCAAACAGCCGACCTCCCAGAAGAAGCCGGCTGCTGAGTCCCTGCAGAGCTGACTGAGTCCAGAGCAGCGGTCTGACGGGGGGCAGGCAGCACCTCGTAACTTCCTGATACTCCAGCTGCACCGCGGACTTGCCACGGCCTTTCATTTATTTAACTTTTAAAAAGGACAGAAAATATTGTTGTTAAATTAATAATCGTGTGGCGTAAATGCCAAGCGTCTAATCACAGTGGAACTTATTTCTCCTTCTCTTTAGTCGGTGCCAAATGGATAATAGAGCAAAATGTTGAAACAATTAGTGAATAGACAGGAATTTAAATGCCAATAATTTTTCATCTAGCATGTATTATCTCATTCAAGACTATTAAATGCGAGTATTTGTTGCTTTCCTCTGTTTTACATCATTCGTCATCATTTTTAAGACATCTTCTTGGGCTGTGAGCACTGACGGACATCTTTCACTACTTTTTTTTTCAATGTTTCCATCAACAACTTTTAAGGCTTTGAGAAAACTTTTCTATTAAACTTTTGGAGCGATTTTAGTTCAGTTGAGGTTTTTTTTGATGATGTTAAAACACTGGAAACCTTTGCAAACTCCCTCTTAAAAAGCCTGATAACCACCTAGCAATGCTTCAGTAACCATAAAGCAACACCTGAAACAACCCCTGATTTTGCATCTACTTCCAAAACTCACTTGCTTATTGCTAAAGCTCCCGCAATGATCGCTAAGGTGTTGCTTTATGGTTACTGAAGCGTTGCTAGGTGGTTATCAGGCTTTTTAAGAGGGAGTTTGCAAAGGTTTCCAACCTCAACTGAACTAAAATCGCTCCAAAAGTTTAATAGAAAGGTTTTCTCAAAGCCTTAAAAGTTCAAATTGTTGATGGAAACATTGAAAAAAAGATATAAATGGTGTCAAATGACAGATTGGATGTGGGAGACTTTTGTATTGATATTTGTTTGATATCGTTTAATTAGACAACTCAATTAGATAATACATACATACAATACATTCTATATTTATTTAAAGAAGGAATATAAAATGATGCCACTCACATTTCTGCAGCTGCTGGGTAACAAGAGAACTTTAGGCCTGAAAAAGGACTGAAAAACTTTACTGTAAAAAAGAAAAGATTATATTATATATGCAATTGAACACTAAAAGCAGGTACAAGAAGTAGGAAGGCCACATTGAAACTGACCTATACAAGCACATGTAACACCCTGCACAGAGCCCTTAGGGTGAGGTCACAGAAAATATGATGTATTTTGCAATCAGGGAGTTAAAAACATCATTTAACATGTTCAGTTTGCTCCTTGTAGTCATCCAAATAAATAATTTTGAAGTACACAACTTCTATTATCCTCAGTTCAACATCTTTGTTATCAGGGTGTTGGAATGGAAAATGTTGCGTAACAGTTGCATAACGTAATCTGCAACATTTCCATCCAAATACGAGAGACGAACAGGTGTAAACATGATGTAAAAAAAACGCGGGTCACATGAGGTTAAAGACCGTTTATCAACATCAATATCGCTATAAAATCATCAATCAATCAGCGCTCTTTATGCAATTCATATGAATAAAATTGACAAGGCTGCACAGAGGCTAAATTGAGCAGCTGCAGGTGCATCGATCAAGATGACTGCAAAATTAATATCGAGAGACCAGACTGGAAATTTATGACAGCTCCTGCCAAAAACAATATTTGTCATATTTTGGCATGGAAAACGATAACAAAAACTATTGGCTGAACATTTTGCTTTAAACATTAGCCGTGAAAAAATGAGATTCACGAAGCTCTTATTTATTTCTCAACGAGTCTCCGTTGTCTTTGCTCTCAGGTACGTGCACGCTCCTGCATCCTGTCAAATAGAAGACACACACACCTGGAAATGAGTCTGTACTGATCATGTCATAAATAAAAGACAACAAAAGTACGACAAGCCCGCCTACTATCTAATTAAAGGGTGGTTGCATGCATATATCAAATCACTTGGGGGAAATTCCTCGAGCATGTTTCTCCTCTTGTTGCTTCTCGGATGGACAGCCTTCATTGCCGTTTTTTAACACCGGTGGAAAATATAAAAAAAATAAACACAGCTGTTTAGAGCGGCTCAGGATAGTAATTTAGAGTCGCAGTAAATGCCAGATGTTTCACACGTCTCGACCCCACATGCATCGATTAGTGTGTAATGACGGTGTGTGTTCAGACACCTCCTATTGTCTTTTTTAATTCCACTGAAAAGCTGCAGCTGGGATGGATTTTAAATAAACTCACCTGACAGAAAACATCCAAACAAAGAGGAGTTCTGCATCAACATGTAGCTGAGATGGTAGATCACCCTGTTGAAATCTGGTGTCTGTGAATTATACTCCAGGCCAAATAGTTTCTATGACGTTGTCCCTGGACCACGTGGAAAAGCACTAAAAAGGCATTTGGGAGTCGTAATTCATATTTAATATTATATCAAATATAAGTTCGACTCCTCCCTTTTCCAACACCTGTTTTTATAAAAGAGACTTTTTGCTTTCACACTCGAGTGTTGAAGACTTTTCTCTTGTAAAAAAGTGAATAAAAACCATTAAAGTAGAATGTAAACCCCACATTTGTGTAGGTTTCTGGGTGTTTGAGGCAGTCAAAAAGGTTTTCTCTGTAGGTTTCTCTTTGTCTTTTTGAACTCATCATCCTTGACAGCAGTGTTTCCTAACTGCCTGACAGATGATTCAGTCCTCGGTGTGTTTCTGCACTAAAATACGTCGTTTTCACTCATCATGAAATGTGTAGGAAAACTCTTCACATGACCCTTCAGAAACTTCTGCAGGTTAAACTGAGTTAACAAAACACTCTCTTACCCCTTTTCCACTGAACTGGAGCCAGTGCTGGTTAGAAGCTAGTGCTAGAGCCAGTGCTCAGTTGGTGCTAATCCAAGTTTATGAACCTGTTGCTTTTCCACTGGCAAGGAGCCACACGATTAAGTCACTGTATAACGTAGCCAGCGCGCACCTTTGAAGCACTTCCATGATTCACCAGTGAGAGGCAGCAACATGGCACAAGGCATCTAGCCTGCTGGAATTGAAGAAGAAGAAAAGAAGACGATGATAGCTCTCGCAAAAAAAGATAAAAATAGTACTTTTAATCAACAAATAAATGCCACGCTAGTCAGCTAATGAATGTTAACCCCGCTAGTCAGCTAATAAACGTTTGCCCGCTAGCTGGCTAATAAACGTTAACCCCACTAGCCGGCTAATGAATGTTAGCCCCGCCCCCAGTCAGCTGACGTAATCAGTTCTTAGACCAGCAAAGAGTTGGTGCTCGCTCTGGCTCCCGTTCTGAGGCTTGGGGCTGGAGCTTTGGCGGTGGAAAAGTAAAGAACCGGTGCTTAGTCGGGCTCTGGCTCCAAACCAGCTCCAGCTCCAGCTCGGTGGAAAAGGGGTATCAGTCTCCTCTGTTACACCAGTGCTTCTTCCATTAAGGCTCCAAAGTCATTTTACTGATGAATAGATTACAATGGTCTCTTGATTGCTTAGACACATTTCTTGAAATGACGCTCCATTTCTCATAGCTCTAAACAAAAACACATAACTGCACACTCATTTACACAGACTTGCATGTGGAAAGCAAACTCCACTCCACTCAAAAACAGGTAATTTTTTACATCTAAACCAAACTTTACCCTCATGTGTCACACAAATAGCATCAAATACACAAACAGTATAAAACACAGTGTATATATAGTATGTGTAATAGAGTACGGTGCTCTATGTGAAAAGTGCCTTGAGAAAACTTTTGTTTTAATTGGGCGCTATATATAAATAAAGTGATTGATTAATTGATTTAAACACTGGTGAGATCAATTCAAAACACTACCATAAAATCCTGTTAGTCAAATGAATAATGGCGCATATGGTTTTCCTCCAGGACGACCTCTTTACGCAACACATGTAGACGTTTTCCCCAAATTTTTAACTCTCAATGTACTGTAGTAAAATGAACTGAAATTGAGTGGAAAGGTAAATGTAGTGTAAAAATATGCATTTGATAAAGAACACAGGATACAGTATAATTAATAAATCAATGAAAAAAAACAGTTCCTACCCAAAAGAATCACATTTATTCTGCTTTATTCTCGTCTTTGTGGATCCATTGCTCTAAAAACCCATTGAGCCGACCCCTGATAACCCCTGTTATCCATCCCGAGGCTCTGATTGGTGTGTGAGCAATTTTGCCTCATGTGAGTGTTTCCACCTGTGGAAGTGTGTATTAATTAGATTCCAGCTGTAATGACTTGAGTTAATGACATTGAATGCCGGCGCTTTGCTAAATGAACACGTGAGTGAAAGCAGCGGATTACTGTTTATAGCTTTGGGAAGTGGCTCTGTCTTTTTTTTTGGTAGATGGCGTCATGGCTTTTGGGTGGTGTTTAGTTAATAGGCACAGAAAGTTTATAATTGTTTGGTTTATCAAATGTGAGAAAATAGAGAATAATTCACATCATGGTGTCCTAAAACCCCAAGGGATGACGTCTTCAGGATGCTTGTTTTGTCTGAACAACAGTTTAAAACCTAAAGATATTCAGTTTACTATTGTTTAAGATAAGGACAAACAGCTGGAAGGAAGCTGGGAACAATCAGTTTTTGGCATTTCTGCTAAAAAATGATAAATAAACAATTAAGCACTATTACAAAATAGCTGCGGATTCATTTTTTCCCTTTTAATCTTGTGAATAAATAGTCTTGTCCTTGAATATATAGGAACATACAACATCATTTCCAGGATAAAATATCATCTTCCATTTAAACCAGTGTGGTCATTTTACATTTTAATTATATTATTTGAGCTTTGGATGATTAAATTCGTTCCACATCCCTAAACAGTTTAATTGTTTCATGGTTTTCTCTACCTGTTGGGACTTTTCGGACACACGTGGTTTAACTTATTAGTTCATTGTGTTCACACATTTGAGCTAAACTCTGCTGTGCTGTTATTTACACAACGAATAAACATGTTCACTCTGCAGCATGTGGGAGGCTCCGAGGGGCCACCACAGAGAGACTTAAAGTGCTGGATCACATGACGCAGCGTTGATCTAAGACTCGAACACCATGTGAACACCTGTGTGATACTGAACACACAAACACACACATTCACGCACACATACTAACATGTCAGGTTTAGACAAACAGAGACAAATAGCCACACGCACATATTTGTATTGAAATGCTTGTAAATACAGTCAATCAGCCTGTCTTTGCTTTGTGTTGTTTCATTTAGTCAGTTCCTACATTTCCCAGAAGGCCCGTGCCAATGTAAGTCATATGTTGTCTTCAAGTGGTTTAGTTTACCAGAAGAGCCCATTTCAGAGACTCACTGTTGTGGTTTACACGAGTCTGTGGGAGAAACGTTTCTGTAAGCTCAGAGGCCTCAAACTGTCCGTGTGGATTTATAAAAATAAATAAAAAAAGTCAAAACAATTTTTTAAATTAATTATTTAGGTTGTAAAGCTTTTTTCTCACTCCTATATTGGCAGTAGAGTTTTTTTAAGAGCTAAGACTCAAAACCAAGACACTTCATCATCAGGAGGGAACTACATGAAATCAGGCTAAATAACGTGGATGTGGTCTTCTTCACACTAACACACTGCATTTTGTTTAGAGCTGCAATCGTTTATCATTACAGGAAAGAAACGTTTTAGTTATTTTTTTCTGTCAAAATGCCAAATACTGACTTGTCCCAGCTTCTCATCTCAGATATGGAGTTTTGATGCTTTTCTTTGTCGTTCATGACTTTAGACTAAATATCTTTTGGGTTTTAGGCATTTGAAGAGCTCACCTTGGACTATTTTTCCCCCATTTTCTGACATTTTATAGCCAAAACAATTAATCAAGAAAATAATCATCAGATAATGAAGAAATAATTATTTGTTAGTAATAATCATGTTTTATTACTCCATTTCTGTTTGGTGTGAAACATTTCTGAAAGCTCAGTTCGTTCAAACTGTAATGAATCATTTAGGTTGTAAAGCTTTTTTCTTGCTCCTCCATTGGCAGAATTGTTCAAAGTCTGAGACTCAAAACCAAGACACTTCATCATCAGGCGGGAATCAGCATGAAATCAGTCTAAATAACGTGGATGTGGTCTTCTTCTCACTAACAATATCTGCATTTCTTTGGAGCTGCGATCATTAGTCAGTTAGTATATTTACAGAAAATAAACATTTTAGTGTTTTTTTCTGTCAAAATGCCAAATATTTACTTGTCCCAGCTTCTCAAATGTGAGGTTTTGATGCTTTTCTTTGTCGTTTATGACCGTAGACTAAATATCTTTTCAGCATTTAAGAGCTCACTGGACTATTTTTCCTTATTTTCTGACATTCTATTCTATTCTATTTTATTCCATTCTAGTCTATTCTATTCCATTCTATTCTATTCCATTCCATTGTATTCTATTCTATTTGATTCCATTCCATCCCACTGTATTCTATTCTATTCCATTCCATTCTATTCTGTTATTCCATTCTATTCTATTCTCTTCCATTCCATTCCATTCTATTCTGTTATTCCATTCTATTCTATTCTCTTCCATTCCATTCCATTCTATTCTATTCCATTCCACTGTATTCTATTCTATTCCATTCTATTCTATTCCATTCCACTGTATTCCATTCTATTCTATTCCATTCCATTCCACTGTATTCCATTCTATTCTATTCCATTCCATTCCACTGTATTCTATTCTATTCTATTCCATTCCATTCATGTGAATCCAGAACAGTGTGCAGTAACATGATGTCTAAGCAGCAACATAAAGCACCAGGAAACTACACTGTGTGTAAGGCAACACAAAACATATCAAGTAGACATCTACTACATAAAATCACAGACAGTATATAAATATTTTACAACTTTTTTGTTTGCACTATAAGCAAAAAAAGCTGCAGCGATTAGACAATTAATCAATTCACTGATATACGGAAAAATAATCTCGATCTTCGTTCCTACCCTCACCTATGGTCATGAGCTTTGGTAATTATTAGTAAAATGAGTAAAGCATGTCCTTATGATTCCTGCTGTGATCAGTAAAACCAAACACAACATTTTCCTACTTTCCACAACTAACCAAAACAAGCTGAGCGAGCGACAACGTCATTTTCAGTCGATGCCAAGTCTGTGTTCATGCCATCCAAGACTGTCACCATTTCTCCCTCTTTAGCACAGGAGTATGACATCCTCATTCGTTATCCTGTCTACAAAGTGTCATGTCTTGTTTTTGCCCTGAGCAGCAGAGCATAACTCAAATATATTCAGTTTCCTGTCATCGAAGACAAAAACAGTAAATATTCACATTTAGGAATCAGAGTAGTTTAGCATCTCATCTTTAAAAAAAAAGACTCAGAAAGATCAATCACGTATTTTAAAGAGTTGGCAATTAAGTGTCAATTTTTCTGAGTAATCATTGCAGCTCTGATGTGGATCCCCTAAACTAGCCCTGATCCTAAATAAAACATAAATCCTAAATCCTGGTCACAGTAGAATTAATATGCCACTACGTCACCTAGCTCTCCATTTCATGAGGACACGCATGTGAATTTCCAGCAATTTACCAGAAATGAAGCGATAAACTCACCTCACTTAACTAATTTTAAACACCAAGTTTCATGAGGATTTATTTTTAATTTTTAAACTGTGACCACTGACTTTTCGTCCATTTTATGATGTAATTAACATGCTTCAGATGAGACGATTGCTCTTAAAGTATAGACGATGTGAGAACATCCTGTTGGCCTTTTAATAAACGGTGGTCTCAGGGTGACATTTGTGAGGCCGCATGCTGTTTTTACTACTTACTGCATGCTGCATTTGTGACTTTTATTGGCCAAAATGGGGAGTAAAAGGAAAAAACTCTGACTCCACACAACAAGAACTTTAGCCAAGTGTATGTAGTTTGTATACAGCATACATGGGCCTTCAACATGTGCTCCGCTCTGATTCACGGAGTCATTTATTTGCTCTACGCTACAAGGGGACCCTGTCAGGAGAGGTTTACCACAACAGACAAAGGTTTGGTGAAGTGACAGTTGCAGAGAAGTGAGTTAAATTGACCCTGAAATGCTTTGCTGTGGTTGACTGAACCTTTTTTCTTCCAGCTGGTAATGTAGAAATAAACTGAAATGCGGCTACACCACAGACAAGAAGCAGTGAAAGAGAAATTTCACTCTGATGAAAATGAATGAGCGGAGATCTTTGTCAGGACTACAATGGGGCTGATGGATTTTTAAAAACACGATGCAGATATTTAGTGGAGAGAAAAAAAAAGTACTATGTAAGTAATTCTTCAAGAGTTGTCTTGTTGTAGTGAGGAAGGACAAACCCTTCAAACAGCATTTAGACCACGGTGGAAAAATGAATTCTCCTCTGCAACCAAACTGGTCAAATTCAATTAGCCGATCCTCCAGTGAGAGATGATGCCATGATTACGCTGTCGTGTTGACAAGTTATACACAATTTTACACAATAGAAACTGTCAAAAAAGCTTCAGTAAAATATCTTGATGAGATTCTGATGTTTGTAGGAGCGGGGTTTGATATTACGCAGAAATCGTTGATCACTTTTGAAAACTGGAAGACATCTTGAAGCAGCTCTCTTCTGTTGTGAGTTGAAATGTTTTTCTAACCACTAGAAGCTCAAATGTCTCATGTTTTGTCAAAAATAGAACTAGCAGAAGGAAAACTCAGGCAAACTATTCTTTCTTTTAGTGGCAACATTGTGACGAATCAAAACCAACATCAACACTGTTCTTCTTTCTTTGATTACTCTTTCATTGATTATTACTTATAATTACTCATTGTCACCTCTACAATACAATTTAGATTTAACTCTCCTGTTGTCTTCCTCTGTTCTGGAGCTTTTGGTCATATCAGATGTTCTTCATTGGTAGCTGCTGTAGAAGTTCTAACTTCAACTTTTCATCCATGTTGGCTTAAGCTTCCTGTCGACTTTCCATCAAACTTTTGTCCTCCCAGGTCAAAATGGACCCGGTCTGGTGTTAAGCCCATATATGCTCAACGTTAAATACGGATCCATATACAGACGGAGCCTTCTGTCCGTGCTCTGTGTTAGTTTCGTCCGTATTTCTACACGTTTCCATAAAGTTTATAGATACGGACCAAACGGAGCAGTACCACCGGAAACCACGGGGAGGCAGTGTTGCTGTCACTACTCGATACGTAGCTCTAGTGAGACACGAAGAAGAAATAACAATGGAGGAACTTTTTGAGGAAAGGTTGTGAGAGTTGGTTAGAAACTTTAAACATATCATTTTTATCTTTTATGCAAGAGGCACATTATCAATATCTCCTCCACAGTCGCCATGTTTGTTTTTGAGTTTGTTGTTTCATAAACGTTTGACTCTGCACTGCCCCCTGGTGGATGTATTGGTTAACATCCATGCCAACGTAAAGGACGCATGGAAGTATGTGAGCAGTGACGGTAACATTAGACCCTTCATTCTAACTTATTACCACAGGTTTTACACATATGTTTTGGAAATTATGATCGAAAGACATTTAAATTAAAGTATATGTCATTTTTGAGTTAACACCAGTTGTCCATGGGTCAATGTTGAACCCGGGAGGACAATATGAGGGTTAAATGTATTGTCTAAAGTGGTCACAGTGTTTTATTGCTTTGTTTAAGAGTAGTAAAATGTTTTATTAAGATAGCAGTGACAATATGAATACTTTAAAGAGTCTTAGTTTGCTTTAGTTCCTGACAATAAAAGGGTTTTAAACTTGTCATAACTGGACCACTTTGGACCCACATTTCTTCTTAATCTGTTTACAAAGTATGAACAACTTTAATACATGTTGTACAAAGTGTTTCCACTGCAGCTAATGTGTGTGAATTTAAACCATAACACAGTTTCACTCAACACGTGTATTATCTGTTTGTCCGAGCTGTATATCACACAGTCCAGCTGCAGCTGTGGATGAGGTACAATGATGATTTATGAATTTTGTCCATGCAGCAGACACCTCAGCAAAAAACCCAATGAGCTCATTATGCTTAAATTTGAGCCTCCTTGGCTCCTGTACAAAGATGTTGTTATGCTGACGGCAAGTTAAAGGTGGATGTATGGTGAAGGTAGCCAGCTGCAAGCATGCCAACGAGCCAACAGCTGCTTCAAATTGAGCCGCTAAGTGACATCGCTCAAAACGGGATGGCCGTGCCACAGAGCAGGGGGGCAAGGGGGAGGGGGATGGGGGGGCAGATCCTCTAACTTTCTGCTTGGAGAATGGTAATGATGTCAGTGGAAACATTTACTTGTTTAATGAATGAGCCTTTTCTAAGAGGAAGATCACTCCCTCCCCTCAGCTGAAGCCCGGTGAAGTAAAAGGCAGAGTCTCATTTGAAATGTCGCAAAGGGATTAATTAATGCAGCTGTGGTGAAAATGTCCCTAACGTTGCTAAACTGTTCAGTTGTTTGGAAAGAGAAGTTTGTTGTTCTGTGTCTAAGATACAAAGCCGAATGTCTTAATTTTAAAACCGAAAAGGCTTAAAACTGTTTTATTTGTTTGAAAATAAATTGAAATTTTTACACGTTTCATTACTTTTAATAGCATGTTGCAAGTAAAACAGACACTAAAGTTGTTGAAGTAAGTGTGATATATATTAGTGGCTTTGCTGTAAACAAATCACTGGTTGGTTGACATGATTATTAGCCAACACTTTAATATTAAAACCACATTTCCCATAAACCCTACTGTTTCCTGTTATGTGCTCTGTGAGGGACAACAACTCAGAAAGGTCGTATAGTCACTGAGTTGTATTGTGAGGTTCAAAAGTACTGTGAAACTTTACATTATGTTCATTTAATGTGGGTTTAATGACATTTAATGGACTTTTTCTGATATTTTGGAAGCATTGGAGAAAAATCCAGTTGTAATTATGACTTGGAGGTTGACATGAACACTATTAACAATTCAGAAATGTCTATTTATAATAACTGTGATATAACATGAACCCAAAACACTAGCAAGGAGACAAACCTGGATGAATAAAGTGGATGTGACTGATGACATCATCCCATTAAGTGAATCCACACCTACTGTAGAGATTGCATTAACAACAACTAAAACATTTTAACCCTTTCACGCATAGTGGTCACTACAGTGGGTAGCCATTCAAAAGCTGTCTTCATCTATATGCATGATGATGGATTTTAATGGTATAGTTGCACTTCAGCCACCACAGTAGACTAGTGCATCATCCTATACACTACCACTTCATCTGCAGTCTCTTTTTAGGTTGTAAATCACTGTATTTGTCCTGTCTGAGGTTATCATAATCCATTCATGAAAGGGTTAAATTAGAATAAAACCACACAACTGGCAACCAAACTGAACTAAAATAAAAATATCACCAAAGAGAGAAGTATGATAGGACTTATTCTAGGAATATGGTAAATTAACTCTACTTATATAGCACTTTTTTAGTCTTTTTGGCCACTCAGAGTGCTTCTACACTGCATGTCACACACACACACACACACACACACACACACACACACACACACACACACACACACACACACACACACACACACCATTGGAGCAGCCATCGGGAGCAGTTTGGGGTTAAGTATCTTGCCCAAGGATACAGGAGGAGCTGGGAATTGACCTGCTGATCCTCCAATTAGTGGATGATTGCTTTATCTCCTGGCCACAGCCGCCCCCTTTACTCCTTAATTGTCCATTTTAAGACGGGTCAGAGAGGCAGGAGATCGTCCTCTAATGCTTTCAGGACTGTTTGAAGGAAATATCTTTGCTTTTGGATGGTTGACAGTGATTGACACACCAGATGTCAATGATCTGCCCTCACAGCATCAGTTTTTAGCAGCTTTTAGGAACATCAGCTCTTTGTCCACACTCCAAAAGAGGTCAAAGATCAAGTGTCTGTATTTTTTTAAACTCTCTCGTGTGTGTGTGTGTGTGTGTGTGTGTGTGTGTGTGCTCTCAGTCAGCTCCACCCTGCTTCATACCAATACAGTTACACTCAAGTCAAGTTTCTGTTCGCTTTCAACGTCTCCTGTTTCACCAACAAACCCCTCGAAAAACACAGAGCAGCATTTTTCTGCAGCATCATTAGAGGATTAGTTCTGTTTTGACAATAGACAAAAACAGCTGACATTTCAAATAAAAACTAAAATTATTGTGACATAATTAAACAAACATGTATTTTATTGGATGGATATTATGAACAGGTTTTCACCAAATGGGTATTGTTATATAATACTGTAAGCAAATGGTTATGATTATAGCCTATTTCTTTTAAGAAAAATGGAATAATTGCCATATTTAAACCACATTACTTTTAACTAAATGCTCAGTATGTACAGAGTGTTAGCTTTTGTTTAGATACGTAGGGATACGACTGTAATTATAGTTTATATATCGCCCAGTGTGTTGTCTCTGTCGTTCATTATGTGCCCTTTTCTGGGTGCCAAGACTAAAAAGGTCTGCGTGTGTCATCTGTGGCGTGTCGAATCTTTATAGGTTTCAATAATTTCAAAGTCCAACTGAACACACATTTAGTTGTTTTTTTTATTTTTTTTATTCAGGCAAAAATAATGTTGATGTGTGGTATTACTAAAAGAAAGGGAAAGAGGTTTTTTGGGGGAAATATCAGAAAAAGACTTGTTTTTGTTACAGCCAGTTGAAAGGAGCGTGTCGGTGTCTGTGTTTGATTGATTGCCTATAAATATTGGGCAGAGTGTTAAAGAGAAAGTACCAACTTTTTTCCCCCTGACCTACCTTGACCTCTCTGTCTTAGTTATATGGACTTAACCCCTGACGCTCAATTCACCTACAGACATTTTAGTAATTGCAGGGATTGACATACATGTGCATTTTTATTATTTTTATTATTTTTGGGGGGTTTTTTGCATGTTTTTCTCCATTATCTTAGTATGTTATGTTTCGTTGTGTTGCTCTGTCTATTTTGTTCTCCATGTTGTGAAAATGCAAAACTCATAAATAACATCTATAAAAAAAGAGAAAGTACCAAACTAGTGTCTAACAGGTCAGCAGTGACATGTGGGTATGTTTATATGCAGTTTAATGTGATGTAGCTCAGCAGCTAATTCATCATATAGCCTGTTAACTTGACATCAGTGCTGCCCTGTTCCCCCCTGAATACTTGTTTGGTGACTCGTTCAACACGTTAAGGTGCAGCCAGGGTACTTTGGAAATGTAATAGGTTATAGGTTACTAGTTACTCTATTTAAAATGTAATTAGTAATGTAACTATTTCAATTACTTAATCAAAGTAATGTAACGTAATATTAAACAATGTTTTCAGCTGTTAGGGTAAATGTTCCCATTAAGCACCAAAATCTAAGTTCAGCTGTTTTTCATGGATCCTGACATGATTTATAAGAGAGATCATTTCTTATAAAGCAACATTTATCTCTCATTTAAACATGTATTCATTAGTTCATGTAGATTTTAGAATATAAAATAAAGATATTTGATGAATAAAGTCAAAAGTCTGGCATGGAGTTTAATTGGTACTGTGACTCCATTTAAGCCCACATCATGATTTATTTACTAAATAAAAACATTGATTTCAAAGAATTATAAACAGCAATATATGTATTCAGTAACATGTTAAATATTAAAAAATGAGGAAAAAACCCTCCTGAGCAAAATCTTCCTTTGATTTGATTCTTTTGTAATCATCAACATTTTCATCAGTAACTGTAATTTAATTACACAGTTTCTTATAAAGCAACATTTATCTTTCAGTCTGGCATGGGCTTAATTGGTACTATGGTACTGCTCCGAATAAGCCCACGTCATGTAAAAAGAATATTGATTTCAAAGAATTAAAAACAGCAATATATGTATTCAGTAACATGCTAAATATTAAAAAAATAGGAAAAATCCCTCCTGACCATAATCTTAGAGGTCTGACTTCAGATGTAATCTCCTTTGTAATCATCAACATTTTCATAAGTAACTTTTTTTTTAATGTTAGCATTACATAACGCTGTTACATGTAACTAATTAGACATGAAGGAGGAGTTAGTTAGAAAGCTAATGTGGGTTGTTGTTGAGTCTGGTTCTGGTGTTGTATATCAGGATGCAATCAGGCTCAGTGTGACTATCTGCTCTGCCTGTGATAGAACGACACATTCACTGTATTGAAATAAAGTCTCCAGCTACGTACTTGAATAACTAACGGTACATGAAACCAAAGAATATAAAATATAAATGTCTTCCCTTTGGTTTCAGATTATTTCTCAAAGGATAGCAGATACAGAGCAGAAATGTGAGATACGTTAAAGTAGACGCACACACACACAAAAAAGAAAAAAACTTGCAATTTAATTTCATTTGGACTCGGTTGGGTTGGAAAGTCTGTCTCCAGTCCAACATGAATGTTCTTGTTTTGTTGATGACACTGCATTTTTTCGGGCTTTTAAGTGAGTGTACGCAGCATTAAAGTGCTAAAATTAATCTCAATCCACAGAGGGGCATGCAAACCTTGAAATTACTGTTAATTGGACATACCAGGGTTTTTACCAGACAGGAACAAAATGTGTGATCCTTTGTTTTAATTTTTATGTTTTTAATATTATTTTTGTTTGTTTGCCACTGGGGGGGAACCAAGCAGCTGATTAGTTGGGTATTAACTCAGCTTTGGGCTTTATAAACTCAGTCCTGGATAGTCTATGTCACACAAATAGCTCAAATTTGAATAAACATGTGACCTCTTGATATGAGACAATTATATTTAATACGTTAGATGATGAAATTGAGTAATACTGACAGCACTGTGAATGAGCGGGTTTATAAGAGCACCCAATAAACACACCAACACTAATCTGCTCAAGCAGTCCAAGCAGCATTAAACAGAATTATAATTTCAGTGTGAATTTCCAGCCGCCATAAAAAACAATATTTAAAAAGTGGGATTTTGTGTTGGTATCTGGCTGATTTCTATCAGCGATTATTGGGGTCGATGTATTGACCTGCAGTAAATGTTTTAATTAAAGCACAGTAGCCAGAACTTTATTACAGTAGATGAATCTGCCAGAGAGTCCGAGTTGACCCTCAGAGGGGTTTAATGGTGTTTGGTAACACAATGGAAAACAAAAAATATGGTTTACAAGCTGCGGAATACGCTCATATACTGTCAATAGAGAGTTGGGACAATGAAACTAATGTAGGCTCTTTATGCGTTAGCAGCAGGATTCAACATGGAGGCTGATGAAGGTCCCAACAGAGAGAAATCTGACTAAAGAGGGGAAGAGTTTTAGTGTAAAATATATCCTCACCCTACCTTCCTTCTTTCCTTTCCTCCTTTCTTGCCTTCCTTCCTTCCTTCCTTCTTTCCTCCTTCCTTCTTTCTTCCGTCCTTCCTCCCTTGCTTTCCTCCCTCCCTCCCTTCCTTCCTTCCTCTTTTCCTTTCTCCCTCCCTCCCTTCCTTCCCTCTTTCTTTCCTCCCCCACCTTCCTTCTTTCCTCCCTTTTTTTCCTTCCTCCCTTCCTTTCTTCCCTCCCTCCTTCTCTCTTTCTTTCCTCCCCCTACCTTCCTTCTTTCCTCCCTTCCTTCCCCCCCCCCCCCCTCCTTCTTTCCTCCCTTTTTTCCTTCCTTCTTTCCTCCTTTCCTCCCTTCCTTCCTTCCCTCCCTCCCTTCTTCTTCCCTTGACTCGAGGACAACAAGAGGGTTAAACATATCAGCGTTATCAGTTCAGATAAGTTGTTACAGACTCCTTCAGGGGTTGGATCGCACATTTTTTGCTCTGGATTTCACATCACATCCTTCCTTCTTCCTCCCTTCCTCCCTCCTACCTACCTACCTTCCTTCCTTCTTTCATCCTTCCTTCCTACCTTCCTTCCTTCTTCCTCCTCCTTTCCTTCCTTCCTTCTTCCTCCCTTCCATCCTTCCTTCCTTCCTCCCTCCTTTCCTTCCTTGACTCGAGGACAACAGGAGGGTTAAAATCGCTTTTCTCTGCTGTGGGAAAGTTTTACAAATATAAAACCTTAATGGATAAAAAATGTATAATACAAAGTGTAGTAATGGACCCTTTTTTCCAAGATGTCCTGTCAACAGTTTTTTTTAATCGATCTCTATAGACTCTCTTTTATAATGGCAGTCTATGAAGGAAATGCTTGAGGATTACTAGAGTAGCAGCACCATATCAATCTCAATTAATAATCCATCCTCTGTGTCAGCTTTGAGGGAATACCTGTTTTTTGGATAATACACCTGGATTGAACATTTGACAAAGACAAGACACTAGAGAGCAGAGCTTGTTTTAGTAAAGACGCAGATGCAGCATTATACACCAGAAAGTGACTCTAAAGCTCTATAAAGGAAATTAAAGATGATGGCAAGGTTAGAGCATTAACTATACAGATGTTTAAATTGCATTTCCTCTATATGTTGTTATGCCAAGATAATAATCACAATAGGAGATGTCATAACTTGGTATTTGCAGGATTTAAATGTATAAGTTGCCTGCTTACACAAAAATTAGGGCTGTCAGCGTTATTGCGTTAATCACGATTAGATTAATGCAATCCATAACGCAGTTTAATTTCCCAAGCCTTTTTGTCCCTTCTACTCCCCCGTAGACGGCTCCTCTAGCTGTAGCGCTATGCTTTGAAGTGGCCTCCTGCAGTAAACCTACCGCGCTGATGGAAAGTAAGAGAGCTACTGGACTTTTGAACGGCTTGTTTAACTTTAAAACACTTCCAGATGCTTCAGTTGACAAGTCAAAAGTAAAATGCAACCTGTGTCAAACGGAGTTTAACTACCACCGGAGTACGTGGAGTTTGAGTTAGCACCCCCACGCTAAACACCCAGGTGCAGCCAAGCGAGCCTCAGCTCCACCAAAGGACCATTTTGGAGTGTGGGAGTCGCAGCAGAGCCGTGATTGATTCCCAGTTAAGACACTCTGGTAAGAAATGCTTTACATTATGGGCTTAAAACTGCCTTGAAATGGAAAATAACAGGATTTTAAACATGCAATTCAAAACGTGATTAATCGCGATTAACTATGGAAATTCTGCGATTAATCTCGATTAAAAACATTAATCGTTTGACAGCCCTAACAAAAATATATACAGTACTCTATTGTGTTTTAAACCAGATCTACAGTCTTTGTTCTGTTCTTCCTGCTGGTTTACAGGACACAAAGTAAGAAGTGCCTAGTTATGTAATGCCATGTAAGCCAACTGTAGTCCAAAAGATGACAGTAGGCCAATAAAAACAGTGTAATTTGTGGCTTAGGTCTCGTTTTTGTTTAAACATACTGCACATGCATTTAATGTTAACAGCAATATAAGAGGCAGGTGACCAAGGTGTAACAGATCTTGCAGTAAAACATCGAATAACCTTTTATGATTTTTTTTTTTTTTTTAAGGATGGAAAAAGATCCACATGTTGTAGATAAAGGTCAAACATAATGCCGAGATTTTTTAACAGCCTTGTCATAGTAACCTTTAGGTAAAGCCGTTCGTTCACCCTGCAGCTCTGACTGTTTCCTGTGCAGCTCTCTGGTGTGAATGTCAGCGGGTACAGCAGACTCTCTTCATGGAAACACCACATGCAGACTCAGCAGTCGACTTCTGGAAAAAACATAAAACAACCCCACAACACAGATTAAAGGATATTTCTAACCACGCACAAGTTACTATTTCAGTGTCAGTGTCATTACTCATCACAATGCTATTTCAACATGCCCCTCACCCCAACCATATCCCCCCCTCCCCCTCCTCATCTTACTGTACACTGTATGGAGATGTACTTCAGCATGAGGTTCAATAAGGGATTGTTTGAGACTGATGTAACTTTTACTGTACTGTATTTTATTAGAGTCATAACTCGGGGGGCGATCCATCAGATAAACTTCACCTCTGCAGAATAAGAAAAACCTCTCGATTAAAGAAATGAGACCGTTTTTTAACACATTGCCCCCTTTTTTTTACACTTGTAATTACATGTAATCTACTTTGGTTTAATTCATTTGTGTTTTAAAAACATCATAAACAACTTCCCTTGTTTTGACTCCACGTTTAACTTATTACTGTCGATTAGTGTCGCTCCAAAACATTTAAAAGTCTAAATATAACCATGAAGGAAAAATCTATTAATCTTTTTTAATATATGTAGCATCTGAACAAGATGTTTACTTTGCAACACTGGTACCTAATTTTAACCTTAGTCTACTGTGAACACATGGTCTTTATTATCAATTCAGCATTAAAAAAAAAAGTTAAAAATAAACCTTAATTATACAATTTGAAAGAGTTGCACAGAGACACAGTCAATTATGGCAACAATGGCACCGTAAACCATGTTAATGAGAATTTTTAACCCTCCTGTTGTCCTCAGGTCAAGGAAGGACAGGAGGAAGGAGGAAAAGAGGAAGGAAGGACGGAAGGAAAGGAGTAAGGACGTAAAGAGGAAGGAATTTAGGAGAGAAGGAAGGAAGGTAAGTAGGGAGGAGAGGGGAGGAGAGGAGGAAGGAAGGAAGGAAGGAAGGAAAGGAGTAAGGACAAAAAGAGGAAAGAATTTAGGAGAGAAGGAAGGGAAGAAGTAAAGGAGGGAGGAAGGAAGAAAGGAAGGAAAAGAGGAAGGACGAAAAGAGGAAGGAATTTAGGAGAGAAGGAAGGGAGGAAGGAACAAAGGAAGGAAAGGAGTAAGGATGAAAAGAGGAAGGAAGGAAGGAAGGAGGAGGGAGCAAAGAAAAAGGGCAGGGGAAGAAGGAAGGAAAAATTAAAGAAAGAGGGAGGAAGGAAGGAAAGAAGGAACAGTCAAAAGAAAGATGGGGTCAATTTGACCCGGGAGGACGACAGGAGGGTTAAAAGATGTTAAATAATCAATTAGATATTTAAAACAGCACCGGTGTTCATCAAAAAGTTGGATTCCTTTTTATTAATTTTTATTTAAGTTTAGAGAAGATAAGGAAACTCATCAGGAGGTGAAATTCATGACTAACATGGTTTTACGTGTTTAATGTCCGTTCCTTCACAGCTGATCTTACATGCTGTGTTTTTATTGATTTGATTGATTTCTTTCTCTTCTCCTTTGCAGACGTTTCTTGGCTCACATCAATCAAGTCTTCCCTATAGAGGATGATGTCAACAAACGTGGAGGATAACTGAGAGTTTCTTGTTTTTACTACTCATAAATCTCTCTCTTTCTTGCCTCCTATATAAACACCTACAAATCCCAAACTGACACTAAATTTAAGGAGAAAAAAAATGAACTTGAGCTTTTTTTTTTTTTTTTTTTTTTACTAAAATGTTGTCACGGATGTTTTAAATCCACATATTACATCAGCACAGTTTAACTGCTGCATTGTCCTCCTGCTGATAGGAGGAATCCTGCAGCTGTCTTCTAATTTTAGTTCAGAGTGCACTTAAATTAAAGAGAGAAAAAAAAAAGTCACACACCTCGTCGTAATTTCAGGCATCCGAAACAACTTATAGTTACTTTTGAGTGACAGATGCCATGTAGTAGATATATGTGAACCATAGACTGTATAAAAGAAATGGACGTAACATCCGTGACGTCATCCATTGGTTTGTGGACTGCTGCTCGGAAGCCAATAGTTTCAAATCTAGGCAGCGCCATCTTGAAAATTTCAGGTGCATACTGGGAAAAATAAAAACACGGATTCTACTTATATGGACATGAGGCGGGGCCATGGGTGGAGCGGGGAGGTTGCTATGGTTGCGAGGGCTGGATCTCGAGGACATTGGTCAATCAACCTGTCAATCAGGACCAATGCATACCCTGCTTTATCGTCAAATATAAAATCAGGGAGGCCAAAATGTCCCAAATGAACATCATACTGCATTGAAGAAGGCTTTAAACTAGCGACTGAGACCATAAACACATTTTGAAAACGTTTACTGAGGTTAGAAATCAAGTGAGAAGTTGGTGAATTCTCCATTGACTTGTATAGAGACGGTCGCCCCCTGGTGGCCTTTTGATAGACTGCAGCTCTAAGTTACTTCCTCGTTGGCCTCATTTCAGAGGACCAGAACTCCCCGCCTGATGTGGGACAGATCTCATCTCAAGAGGTCGCTTCCTGCTTCCTGTTTCCAATCCCGAGAGTCACATTTCCAACCACAAGTCGAAATAGTTACCTATAAACCCTCTAAACTATGCTCGTCCCCTAACCATAACCCTGCGGTCAGTAGTGAAGCCATAATAACAATCCTAACTGTCACCTAATTTTAAGTAAGT
Organism: Scomber colias; assembly: GCA_021039105.1. Taxonomy (NCBI): domain Eukaryota; kingdom Metazoa; phylum Chordata; class Actinopteri; order Scombriformes; family Scombridae; genus Scomber; species Scomber colias. The sequence continues at coordinate 55,720 of JAJDFG010000695.1, forward strand.
AGTAACTTTAACACACACCACATGTTTCTCTAACCCTAACAGCCTTAAACAGTAATAATTTTAACCCAAACCATGATCTTTGCCTAAACCTAACCAGGTGTAATTACAGTGCTATAAGATCATAAAAACATCATTATTTTTTAACTGTGATTTTTGGAAAGTAAAAACACACATTACATGATGTCGTCCTGCAGATTATTCCCAATAGAAGCTCCAGATTAGAAACAGATATTTTGGCCGTTTTAATTTGGAGAGCTTGTTGGAATTAAACACCGAACTGCTGAGTAAACCTTCCAGAAAAAAAAAAGAGTTAGGTCAGCTTTTTAAACAGCATGAGACATAAACTTAAGAGTCAAAGCGGTTTTTCGTCCTCCTGCTTCTTTGTGGAGAAAAGCTTCAATTAAAAGCTGAGTTTCCGTGGTAACCAAGCCTTCAAAACAAGCCCCGAAACACATTACCTGGTCACAAACATATTGGAGTCATGGTATTTGACCGCACTCCTACCACAACTGGCATGACTGGACAGTGTTTAGAAACATGAGGGTTTTTAGGTAATTCCTTGAAGATCTGGAGACTTACAAATTTCCTTTCAAGGAAAAGATTCTCCGAGCGTTAAAGCATCCTATAATTTCACTGACCGAAGTCTTGACACAGTGTAGTGCTTGTTCTCCAGCATTAGTTTGCTCCTTTTTAAAGTGCATGCAAATGTACTATAACCCACATTTTATTATACAGTAGTACCAAAATCTGTGTGATAGACGTACAATGTGAAGCCTAAACCAGCCAGTAGATTGTTCTTAATGACTCTGAGAGCTCATATGAAGCAGCTCATTTGCACTTTCTCCTCATTTTCTGTTACCAGAAGCAGGGTATGAACCAGAAGGGAACCACAGGGACTTTGGCTCCTCTTAATAAGCCATGATCTCCCCTAAAACATGATTTCTGAAATTTTGGGGGAGTCTCTAAAGTATTGACAATATCTTCATCATCATGGATTGTGTGTAAAATGAGGCTGACACGATTCATGCATTCACTTTTAACCCTTACATACTGTTCAGGGTCAAATTTGATCCACTTGGAAGCTGTAAAAACACCCTATACTTTTCCTAATGTGACGCAGAATATACAAAAATGGAGATACAGTACATATTTTTTTAATTTTTGTGCAACCAGTAGATTGTTCTTAATGACTCTGAGAGCTCATATGAAGCAGCTCATTTGCACTTCCTCCTCATTTTTCTCCTAATTTTCTGTTACTAGAAGCAGGGTATGAACCAGAGGGGAACCAGAAGGACTTTGGCTCCTCTTAGTAAGACATGATCTCCCCTAAAACATGATTTGTGAAATTTTGCGAGAGTCTCTAATCATGGATTGTGTGTAAAATGAGGCTGACATGATTCATGCATTCACTTTTAACCCTTACATACTGTTCAGGGTCAAATTTGATCCACCTTTACATTTGGAAGCTGTAAAAACACTCTATACTTTTCCTAATGTGACCCAGAATATACAAAAATGGAGATACAGTGCATAATTTGACTGATACACATTTTTGTATATGCAAATGTCCAATTTTTTCCTGCAGTTATTCAAAATGTTCTCCTGGACCATATATATAGATTGTGAATGTGTCTCCCCACCCCCCCCCCCCCCCAAAAAAAACCAAAACAGAATACACTGTTTGCTCTCTGGCAGCTTCATTAAAGGTTAATCAAACATTAATTAATAACTGATGGTGAATTTATGCTTTTCTTGTCATTACTAATGAAGTGTGGTTGCGCAATATCAAAGTTAACTCACTTCAAACCCGACATAAACAAAGAGCTCCACCGAAAGTCATGAAAATCATGTCATAGTTTGCACGATGAAGAGAAGTATCATCTGAACTGTCTTAGTTACAAGATGATCTTCTTTGGAGCGCTTAGGTAGTCGAGTGGTTAAAGTGCACACCACATAATCAATGTTCTGGTTCGAATCCCACAAGTGACCTTTGCTGTAAGTCATTCCCCCCCCCCTCTCTCTCTCTCCCTGTTTCCTGTCAGCTTCTACTGTACTTACAAATAAACTCTAAACTGTGGTGAATGTAGGTTTTCTTAAGAGAAGAAAACAGCAACTGTCAGATATATTTATAGACATTAAAACGGAGTAAAAATCCGATGTGGTTGAACATTTCCAGTGAAAATCAGTCAAAAACAAAAAGGAAGGAAAGAAAGAAGAACGGAAGGAAGGAAAAGAAGACAGGAAGGATAGATGTAAGGACAGAAGGAAGGAAGGAAATAGGGAAAGAAGGAAGGTAGGAAAGGGGGAAGAAGGAAGAAAGATGGAAGGAAGGAAGAAAGGGAGGACAGAAGGAAGAAAAGAAAGAGGGAAAGATGGAAGGAAGGAAGAAAGGGAGGAAGGAAGGAAGGAAAGATGGAAGGACAGAAGGAAGGAAGGAAAGATGGAAGGAAGGAAGAAAGATGAAAGGAAGGAAGAAAGGGAGGACAGACAGAAGGAAAAAAAGAAAGAAAAGAAGACAGGAAAGAAGGAAGGCTGGAAGGACAAAAGGAAGGAAAAGAAGACAGGAAGGAAAGTCGGCAGAATCGGATCCCTCGCCGGGCCGCTTCTGGCCCACAGGCCGCATGTTTGACACCCCTGAGCTGGAGGAAGCGACGCACCGCCTCACGTGACCTCACAGGGAAGCAGGTGTTAACTAAATGCTTCACAGCTAAAGAAGTGTTGACCCAGACATGGATGTTAATTGTTAACTTCATCAGTCTGTTCAATGAGTAAAGTTACAACACTGAAACAATAACACAATTTCAAATGAGGTTTGTTAACGTCAACTGAGTCCGCTGTGTGCTACGCGCTACTGAAGCCTCCATCATCACTGCTCGGCTCTGCGGTCCCTGCCGGCCCTCTCAGGCCCAGTTTCACAAACTTCCACTAGCAGCTTTCAAAGGATTGGAAACACTGTTGAAACACACATCGCTTGGCAGGAGTTAAGACTGAAAGAGGAACAAAGGAAAAGCTGCGAGAAATCCGATAAACTGCCTCAAGTATTAATGAATGACTGTTAATGTGCTAATGAAGACTTCTATCCAGACTTCCCTGTGGCCCAAAAGGCTTTGAAAAGTCTGGTTTCTGTCAAATCTCAGACTCGATTTTTATCAACACAATTAAATATTCGGAGTGTCTATTTCATATCAAAAATATACACATACTCAATCAATTTCTGCTTAAAAAAACATATTTTTCTTTGTGAGATAAACCCTTGATCTCGCTGTTGGAAGACAAGGAAAATAAATCCTTGACAAAAAAAAAAAAGTCTTTCCGCTGTGAAACTCTGTGTGGGAAGTGTGTAAATGATGAGCCCGAAGCTCAAAAGGTTCTCATGAAAGTAAGAGAAAAACCGATGACAGGATGTAAAACACAATGAACACATTTGCACAGTTTTTATCCAAAATGACCTCATCATCCAACACAGCAGTTATTCAGATGAAAACACACACACACACACACACACACACATATATATACACACACACACACACACACACACACACACACACACACACACACACACACAGTGAATTATTTTAAAGTCGTTTCAAGATCTTCACTCACTCCATAATCTTGTTTTTGATGACAGAAAACAAGATTATGGAAGAAAGGAAAGAAGGATGGACTAAAGGAAGGAAGGAAAGAGGGAAAGACGGAAGAAAGGGAGGAAGGAAAGAAAGAAGGACGGAAGGGAGGGAGGGAAAAAAAGACAGGAAGGATAGATGTAAGGGCAGAGGGAAAGAAGGAAGAAAGGGAGAAAGGAAGGAAAGAAGAAAGGGAGGACAGACAGAAGGAAGGAAAGAAAGAAAAGAAGATGGGAAAGAAGGAAGGAAGGAAGGACAAAAGGAAGGAAAAGAAGACAGGAAGGATAGATGTAAGGGCAGAGGGAAAGTAGGACGAAAGGAGGAAAGAAGGAAGGAAGGAAAGATGAAAGGAAAGACGAAGGGAAAGAAGAAAGGAAAGAAGGAAGGACGGAAAAGAAGACAGGAAGCAAAGTCGGCCGAATCAGATCCCTCAGCGGACCCCTTCTGGTCCACAGGCCACGTGTTTGACACCCCTGAGCTTGAGGAAGGAAGGAAGGAAAGAAAGAAGGACGGAAGGGAGGGGAAAAAAGACAGGAAGGATAGATGTAAGGGCAGAGGGAAAGAAGGAAGGAAGGGAGGACAGACAGAAGGAAGGAAAGAAAGAAAAGAAGCACAGGAAAGGAGGAAGGAAGGAAGGACAAAAGGAAGCAAAGTTGGCCGAATCAGATCCCTCAGCGGGCCGCTTCTGGCCCACAGGCCACATGTTTGACACCCCTGAGCTGGAGGAAGCGACACACACACACACACACACACACACACGCACAACACACACACACACACACACACACACACACACACACACACACACACAGTGACTCCCTCCATAATCTTGTTTCTGATGACAGAAGAACCTGATTCTGTGGGAATTTACAGGAAGTTTTTTTCTCCCCTCATTTGGATTAAAAAGAAAAAAAAAAAATTGTCATGTCATAAATTGTCATCATAACTTCTCACAAACAAACAAAACCCAGATTTCCCCTCTAGAGATCTGTCAGCGGCTGGATGAGTAAACCTCTGTCTGGGATTTCCAAGCTTGCTAATTTCCTCCACATGTGACAGGTACTGCACACACACACACACACACACACACACACACACACACACACACACACACACACACACACACACGGAGAGAGGAACGAGCTCACGGACTGTTCGTGTCACATGAGGCACGGATCACAACTTTAAAAAGCGGAACGTTTTCTATGTTTTTTTGGATTAACGTTTCGATAAGAGATCCGAGATCCGAGGGTGGTGAAATGATCTGTTCGGATAAATTTGATTAAGAAAATGAGAAAAGGAAATTTGCAGCTGCAGTTTTTGTGTTTGTTGCTTTTCCCCCCTAAAAAACATGTGTGACGGACGGAGGATGAAAGGCTGATTAAAAAAATGTCTGTTATTGTTTCTCATGCAGTGACTTAATATTATGTCTATTAGTCTCCGTGCTGTCCGTCTGTCACTGTTAACCAACACTTACCAGATGCTGCATTCATTCATTCAGTCTTTCTTTCTTTCTTTCTTTCTTTTCTAACGCAGCTGTCCAATGAGAGCGGAGCGTGAGAACACTCCTTTTTACACACCACACACATGTAGACACAAAGTTAGGAAATGTAGGTTAGAGGTCAAGGTTAGATGAGACAGAAAGGTTCAGATCAGGAGGAAATAAAATAAAACACAAGTTAACTGTCAGATTTAAGGAAGTACAGACAGCCAAAGAGATGAATTGATTGAACTGTTCCTTCTTTCCTTCCTTCATCCCTTTTTCTTTGCTCCCTCCTTCCATCCTTGCTTCTGTCCTTCCTCCTTTCCTTCCCTCTTCCCCTCCTCCCCTCTTTCTTTGCTCCCTCCTTCCTCCTTGCTTCCGTCCTTCCTCCCTTCCTACTCCTTTCTTTCCTTCCTTCTTCCCTCATTTCTTTAATTTTGCCTTCCTTCCTTGTTCCCCTCCTCCCCTCTTTCTTTGCTCCCTCCTCCTTCCATCCTTGCTTCCTTCCTACCTCCCTCCTTTCCTTCCTTCTCTCCTAAATTCCTTCCTCTTTTCCTCCTTACTCCTTTCCTTCCTCCCTCCCTCCTTACTCCTTTCTTTCCTTCCTTCTCTCCTAAATTCCTTCCTCTTTTCCTCCTTACTCCCTTCCTTCTTTCTCTCCTTACTTCCTTCCTCTTTTCCTCCTTACTCCCTTCCTTCCGCCTTTCTTTCCTTCCTCCTTACTTCTCTCCTAAATTCCTTCCTCTTTTTGTCCTTCCTCCTTTCCTTCCTTCCTTCCTTCTCTCCTCTCCTTACTTCCTTCCTCTTTTCCTCCTTACTCCTTCCTTCCTCCTGTCCTTCCTTGACCTGAGGACAACAGGAGGGTTAACGGGCTTTATCAATAAGAACTCAAATATCTGACTTTAGAGAGGGCCAACTTTTCCTTTTGCACAAGTCATAGTGATGAGTCCAAACGCTGTCGCCGCCTGTTGAGCTGTGAAGAAGAATGATTTTGGGTTTCCAGTTTCCTAGAAGTCAAAGAACAGGTTCACAATTTTTCAAGCCTGTCTTAAATCAGCAGTTAGGTGTCTGTATGAGCAGTGAAAGAGGTTTTCCTAAAGTGATGGAGGACAAAATCCAATTATTTGGTGCAAAAATGCATTTAAAAGTCTCTGATCAGCTTCTATTGAGCTTCATCAGTGTGAGTTACTATAGTTATTATAGTTACTATGGTAACAGTGTGAGTTAGTCATATCAAGTGATATCTGACACATTTACAGTTTTCTTAGCATCAGATTCCCTCTTAGTGTTTCCTGTTGAGCTGTGGTGGAAGTATAGTAACTAAAAGACTTTGTTACTAAAAACACTGTAACGTTGAAACATAGAAGATGAAGATTTGACTCATTTGGACGCTGAAGCTTCATATTAGCTTCAGATTAACTTTTAAATACATTTCTGCACATTCAGTATAAACAGGAGGAATGATTACAGCAAGAAAAAACAGGTTTCAATATTCATTTGGGCTCCTGACTAATGATTTAAAAACACACTATTGCTGATTTCTTTCCTCAAATTAATAATTTTGTCTACAAAATGTCCAAAAATAGTGAAAAATGTCTGATATAATTCCTTAGAGCTCAAGGAGACGCTTCATATTAGCTTCAGATCAACTTTAAATATAGGACTGTGGGTTTTATCCTCCATCACTTCCATTATAAGTTCATTATGAAGGATCTTCTAATGGTCAGTATGAACAGGAGGAATGATTACAGCAAGAAAAACAGGTTTCAGTGTTCATTTGTGCTCCTGGCTGTTGTTTTAAGACAGACATGAAAGATTGTGAACTCGTCCTTTATTTGAACTGCAAACATAACCTGTTTATAGTTCGGCCACTTTCTTGGCAGATTAAGAGCACAGTAAACCTCCGCTACATAAATACGCCCTTAAAACGGACTCAGACTAACAGGAGTTTTTAAAATCCTGACTGATTTTTAAAATTGGGTTGCATCACGCACATAAGGAGAAAGTTCACAGATGTTCTGATGTCTAATATAAAACATTCACTCACTACAAGATTTAAAAACTAATGAGCATCACACACTAGAAGATGTTATTTAGATTATCATGCTAGAGCAGGGGAGTCTAACTTCATTCTGGGCCGGACAATTAAAAAGATGGAAGAAAGGAGGGATGAGAGGATGTAAGGAAGGAAAGAAGGACAGGGAGGAAAGATGGATGGAAGGAAGGAAGGAAGGAAGTAAGGCAAATAAGACAGGTAGGATAGACGGAAGGAAGGAAAGATGGAGGAAAGGGAGGAAGGACAGAAGGAAAAAAGGAGGGAGGGAATGAAAGAGGGAAAGAAGGAAGAAATGGGAGGGAGGAAGGAAAGAAAGAAGGACGGGAGGAAAAGAAGACAGGAAGGAAGGACGGGAGGAAAAGAAGACAGGAAGGAAGGAAGAACGGACGGACGGACGAAAGGAAAAGAAGAAGGGAAGGAAGGAAAAGAAGACAGGAAGGCTAGATGGAAGAAAGGAAATAAGGAAATGAAGACAAGAAGGATGGACGGAAGGAAGGAAAGAGGGAAAGAAGGAAGAAAGGGAGGAAGGAAGGAAAGAAAGAAGGACGGAAGGAAGGAAGGAAAAGAAGACAGGAAAGATAGATGTAAGGACATAAGGAAGGAAGGAAGGAAAAGAAGACAGGAAGAAAGGGAGGACAGACGGAAGGCTGGAAGAACAAAAGGAAGGAAAAGAAGACAGGGAAGGAAAGTCGGCGAATCAGATCCCTCGGCGGGCCGTTTTTGGCCCACAGACCACGTGTTTGACACCCCCTGAGCTCGAGGAAGCGACGCACACGCCTCACGTGATCTCACAGAGAAGCAGGTGTTAACAAAATGCTTTACAATGAGGAAAAAAGATAAAAGTGGAAGTCTAAAAAAGTCTGGATGAAAAGAAATATTTGTTGTCTGTCAGTTTTAACATCTGTCAACAACATCTGCTCGCCAACACACTCTCTCTCTCTAATTGGTAATTGCGACCCTGCTGGGGGGTTGGGGGGGGGGGTGGGGGGGGGGGTGAAACATGGTGACCTGTGGAGATGTTTTCTTTTAAAACTCCTAAGCAGACATTTACAGAGCAGCACATGTTATTAATGTAGTGAGGTTTATATTTCATAAAGACGGAAGGAAGGAAAGATGGAAGACAGGGAGGAAGGACGGTCGGAAAGAAGGAGGGAGGGGAATGAAAGAGGGAGGAAGGAAAGAAAGAAGGACGGATGGATGGAAAAGAAGACAGGAAGGGCTAGATGGAAGAAAAGGAAGGAAGGAAGAAAGAAAGAAAAAGGCAGGTCGATAGATGGAAGGAAGGAAAGATGGAAGAAACAGAGGAAGGACAGAAGGAAGGAAAGAGAGGAAAGAAGGAAGAAAGGGAGAAAGGAAGGAAAAGAAAAGAAGACAGGAAAGAAGGAAGGGGCCGAACCATTAAATTCCAAAAATGGAAGAAAGGAGGGAAGAGAGGATGTAAGGAAGGAAGGAAGAGAAGACAGGAAGTAAAGTCGGCCTTTCTCTCTCTCCCTCTCTCTCTCTAATTGGTAATTGCGGCCCTGGTGGGGGGGGTGGGGGGGTGGAGATGTTTTCTTTTAAAACTCCTAAGCAGACATTTCCAGAGCAGCACATGTTATTAATGTAGTGAGGTTTATATTTCATAAAGTGTTGATTTCAGCACCAATGAAAACCACTCCGATGAGTTGCAGGGTCAGAGACTCTGGATGTTGAGCGAGGTCTGAACCCGGAGTCTCGTCTTAATAGGGTCTCTCCCCTTTTTATGCCCCTTGTGGCCCAGCGCCGTCACAGACTGGACGTGATGACAGTTAACATGTCATGGTACATATGGTAAAAGTATGTGAGAGCTTTGTCTGTGAGTGAGGCGAAACTCAGGGCAGACTAAATCCTAAAAAAAAAAAAAAAAAAAAAAAAGGTTCCTGGCGTGCTCTGCCGCCGCTCGCTGCTGCTGCTCGCCGCCGTGAACCCATCATGTAATACCAGGAGTAACTCACACCATTATATCAACATTTTTTATCAACTCCTCTCTCTTCTTCTCCTCTGGATTTTGGCAGCAGGAGAGTAAGAAGACACTGTTTACTGAGATTTTAAGGAAATCTAACTGACAGGATAAAAAGTAAGGAGGATTATAAAAAAAAAAAAAAAAAAAAAAAAAGGAAATCTGTAAAAGTGGAAACTACGCACATTTGGAAAGTGCTCATTTCTAATTTTCCACACTGATTTTGAAATGTTTGATGCATTACGTAAAGCTCTTTGAATTGTAAATAGTAATTATAATAAATAAACTTCCCTCCTTCACTTCTTTGTTTGTGTGGATAAAGGAGGGAGTGATTTCTTTAACCTTCGTATCGTCCTCCAGGGTCTGTTTTGACTGTTCCTTTCTTCTTTCTTTCCTTCCTTCCTTTCCTTTCTTCCTTCTCTTTCTTTTCGCCCCCCCTAACTTCCCACCTTCCTTCTTTCTTCTTTCCTTCCTTCCTTGTCTCCCTCCCTTCTTCCTCCTTTCCTTCCTTCTTCTTCCCTTCCTCCCTTCCTCCTTTCCTTCCTTCCTTCCTTCCTCCCTCCCTCCCTTCCTTTCTTCTCATCCTTCCCGCCCCCCTAACTTACCACCTTCCTTCTTTCCTCTGTTCTGCTTTCCTTCCTCCCTTACTTCCTCCTTTCCATCCTTCCTTCTTCCTCCCTTCCTCCTTCCTTCCCTTCGTGTCGTCCTCCCAGGTCAAATTGACCCCGTCTGTTTTGACTGTTCCTTCCTTCCTTCCTTCCTTCCCTTCCTTCTTCTATCTTTCATTCTTTTCTTTCCTCCCTTCCTTCTGTCATTCTTTCCTCCCTCCCTCCTTCCTTTCCTTCTTCTTCCTCCCTTCCTTCCTTCTTCCCTTCCTTTCCTTCCTCCCTCCTTCCTTCCTTCCTTCCCTCCCTTCCTTCTTCTTCCTTCCTTCCTTCCTCCCTCTCTCCCTCCCTCCCTTCCTTCCTTTCCCAGAGGACAACAGGAGGGTTAAACCAGCCAAATCACATAAATAAGTTGACGACAGAAAGCAAATGAAGCTACATAAGCAAAATAAACACCTTCTTTAAAACAAACTTCCACCGACATATTAAAACATCAGAGGAAGAAGAGATGTTTAAAACCCATCGTTCATAATTGTGTCGTAATCCAATAAAACAGAGCAACAGATAAGGTTGACGTTTAAAGCCAAGGTGATATCTTACTGCTGACAGAGGAAAGAGCTCGCCACTAAATTTTGCCTTTTTCTTGCCTTTATTGCCAGGAAGTTTCTACGCTCCAGGTCAGCATGTTCCACTCAGACATTAATTATTCTTGCATGGAAATTATTATTACTGGTGAGGCAGTGAGCTGGAATATCCATTGATTTGTTGTCCCTTAGTCTACTACAGTATCAGTCTTTTTTTTGTGTGACTGTAGACTGTCCAACAACTATTGCATGGATTCATATGAAATTTGGCGCCAATATTCAAAGATCCTCAGAGGACGAATCCATACAGACTTCAGGTCGTTTTAAGGGCCAGAAACATGTCCAATTTTTCAGGATACATCTCAAATTAAACCAATTCCTCTCGAGCCACAGCTGTTCTCTGTTCATGCATTTCTAAATCATGCGAGTAAATAGGACTTAGAATGACACTTGGCCAGCTCAAATGTCTGTTTGTTTCCTTACTTGCATCTGCAGAACCCAGTCGAGCGCCTGGTTACGTGATACTCAAAAGTATTTTCTTCTTTTGTTGTCCGTTTTGGTAATTTTCAGCACTATGGAAGAAGTTAAACAAGTGACTCAGCACACTTTTTTTTTCTAGGGGGTCATTGAAGGTTTGTCTGTTTTTTTTCTACCCCCACCTCCCCCGTCACCCCTCCTCCTCCTTCTTTCCAAGGCTGCAGAAATATGCAGACAGACTTTATCAGCTGCATCACTAGTCAGGAAAGATAAGACTTGAGGAAACTGATGCTTTCAGTCAACCTGCGCTTTGGCTCGAGCCTTAAAAATCTCCATGTCTAAATCATTTAGTCCACGAGTCGGGATCGGTGTCTCGACCATGACGAGCAATAAAGATAAAGTTTGGTTTGGCTTGTAAATCTGTAACTGAGCAGAAGGTGAAGCTCAGGTAAAAAAGCCAGGAAATAGTTTAATGTTAAAGGGTAAGGCTCTTGAAATTTGACCAAAACTAACAAATGAAGCGATCTACTAACAAGTATTGCGTGTGTTAAAGTCTGAAACATATCAGTGCTGTGAAATAGACACTGAAAAAGTTTAATTATCTTGATGAAATCCAGGTTGAATACGAAAGAAACTAAATTATTCAAAGTCTTTTGGCCTCACTAAGATGTCGAAGTAGATGTTTTCATAAACACATTGCAAGGCTTTTAGGTGCTTCTGACCCTCAAATGACGTTTTTCTTATCAATAAAACCCTTAAAAACCAAAACCAACAATAAATTCACTCACTAACAAGTATCGTCTGTGATATATCTCATTCCTCTGTCGCACAGCTTTGTTATTGTCCAAACGCTATTAAAAACACTGCGTGACATGTTCCTCCATCACCATGAACACACACACGCTGAATTTTAATTAGACTCAATGCCACACACGCTGCTCTGTTCCTAGAAATACTCAAAAGAGCACCGAATGTGGATTCATCCGCCGCAGAAAATAGTCCCCAACAATTCTACTATTTCTTCCTGTTTGAGTGTCATTTACTTAACCCTCCAGTTGTCCTTGAGTTAAGGAAGGAAGGAAGGGAGGAAGAAGGAAGGAAAGGAGGAAGGAAGGGAGGGAAGAAGGAAGGAAGGAAGGTAGGAGGAAGGGAGGGAGAAAGGAAAAGAGGAAGGGAGGAAGGAAAGGAGGAAGGTGGGGGGAAGAAAGAGAGAGAAGGAGGGAGGGAAGGATGGAAGGAAGGGAGGAAGGAAGGAAAGAAAGAGAGATGGAGGAAGGAAGGAAGGAGGAAGGAAAGGGGGAAGGAAGGGAGGAAAGAAGGAAGGATGGAAGGTAGGAAGAAGGGAGGGAGAAAGGAAAAGAGGAAGGGAGGAAGGCAGGAGAGAAGGAAAGGAAGGAAAGAAAGAGAGAAGGAGAGAGGGAGGGAGGAAAGAAGGGAGGAAAGAGAGAAAGGAAGGAAGGAAGGAAAGAAGGAAGAAAGGATGGAAGGAAGAAACAGTCAAAACAGACGGGGTCAATTTGACCCGGGAGGACGACACAAAGGTTAAAAACTACAGTCGCCAGCTGTTTTAATAAACTTGTTAAAATGAAATTTGTAAATCTTCAATAGGAAAAAATGGCCTTCGAGCTGAGAGCCATAAATAGTCTGGAAATAACACAGTTGTTTTGTTCTTTTTGATGAGTTTGGTTGACAAGAAGAAAAATATAAAATAGTGCCAACCTTCAATACCTCAGAGCATCAACGAGACTGAATACAAACATCATAAAAGTTAACCACTCAAGACTTTGACAGGAGAATTGCATGTTATGCCGAACGCAGCATGTGGTTATTTTACAATGTCGACTCGGATCCTGGCAAATTTAACGTGTTTTTATGGTTTTTAACCCAAAACCTAAAAACAAGTTGTAGAATAAACAATTTTATTGATTTCCCATCGGAGAAAATCAAAGCACACCCAACAGGAATGCTTCCTCTTAAACGAGATTACTGAGGACTTGTTCTACTTTTTTAAAAAATATCATTATCATTCATAAACTTCCTCTCACCTTTTCTCTCCAAGAGGTTTCTCTGCGGTGAACCAAAGCAGTGACGTGCAGACTTTTTGAAGGGCAGGAGTGAAAAGAAAAAAAAAGGGCACATACAGCATGTTCTCGCCACTGAAGAGGGCACTTTAGTGCGTGTTTTTGCCTCCCAAGAGGGCAGTTTAGCGTGTTTTGCCAACCAGGAGGGCACCTTAGCACCGTTCTGGCTCCCAAGAGGGCACCTTAGCACCGTTCTGGCTCCCAAGAGGGCACCTTAGCACACGTTCTGGCTACTAGGAGGGCACCTTAGCACGCGTACTGGCTCCCAAGAGGGCAGTTTAGTGTGTTTTGCCAACCAGGAGGGCACCTTAGCACGCGTTCTGGCTCCCAAGAGGGCACCTTAGCACGCGTTCTGGCTCCCAAGAGGGCACCTTAGCACGTGTTCTGGCTCCCAAGAGGGCACCTTAGCACGCGTTCTGGCTCCCAAGAGGGCACCTTAGCACGCGTTGTGGCTCCCAAGAGGGCACCTTAGCACACATTCTGGCTCCCAAGAGGGCATCTTAGCACACGTTGTGGCTCCCAAGAGGGCACCTTAGCACACGTTGTGGCTCCCAAGAGGGCACCTTAGCACACGTTGTGGCTCCCAAGAGGGCAGTTTAGTGTGTTTTGCCAACCAGGAGGGCACCCTAGCATGCGTTCTGGCTCCCAAGAGGGCACCCTAGCACATGTTCTGGCTCCCAAAAGGCCACCCTAGCACGCGTTCTGGCTCCAAGAGGGCACCTTAGCACACGTTTTTCAACAATTGGGCCACGAGGGGGGGGGGGGGGGGCAGGGGGGGCGACCTCCCCCCCTGCCCCCCCTTGTGCACACCACTGAAAGCAAAGTGTAGCAGGAAGGCAAATCCTCAAGTAATGACAGTCATTGTTCACTTTTTGTCAATTGATCAAAACCTTTCCGATCAAAGGTTTTAAGACACTTCCAGATTTTATTGAAATATACGCGTCTCAATGAACTCTGGAATGAAAACATCGAACAAATAAACAATCGGAGATATGAAAAAATGCATTTTGTTTAACAATTTTTTTCTATCATCAAAGCAGCGACCTTTTGCAGACATAACATCCGATCACACATTCTTTCAACAATGGAAATCAAATATTGTTGAGAAAAGTTCTTCCCAACACTTTTGAAGGAGTTCCCATGTATGTGTTTCATTTGAAGGTTGTTTTTAATTCACCAGTCGGTCCAGTTCATCCTAAACCAGTTTGATGACTGTGCTGCTTCCGTGATTACAAGCCTGTTATCCTCTTTTTTCTTATAAAGTAGTTCTGACAGCCTGGAGGTTTGTTTTGGGTCAGTATCTGTAGGATGAACCTCTGACCAGCTGGGAACAGACCAGATGTTGCTCCGTGGCTCTGCAGGATGCTGTGGTATCCTCCTCTATGCTTTTATACAGACATTTAGCTCATTTTGTAAGTAATGAGCTAAAGATAGACGCCAGCGATAACATCATAAGATAAGTGACGAGGCACGGAAATCATTCTGAACAGTGTATTTGTGTATATGTTTGAGCTATTGGATACATGAAATACTATGGGGATGAATAAAATCCATCCATCTATCTATCCATCCAGCCACCTATATTTCTATCTATCTATCTATCTATCTATATTTATCCATCCATCCATCCATCCACCTATCTATCTATCATTTTGCTTAATGTCTTTTATAGGCTCTCCTTTTAACCTTTAATTTTCTGCTCTGTAGCACTTTGAGATTGTCTTAAGGAAATGCTCATTCCAGTTAAAATTCAGGCATTTATTTATAATGAAATGAGTATCTGATAAGAGGATAAGAGGTATCACAGAGCATTACTATCAGTCTTATCTATTCTGTGTCTGCAGCCCTTATTTTTTATTAATGCTCTTCTATTTTTACTATCCACTTTGCTGCTGTAATGGTTTATATTTCCCTATCGTTGGCCTAATAAAGGATTACCTTATCTTATCTTTTCTGTTTTTATTACAGCCCTGTGTAACTCTGCCCCACCTGCTGTCTAGGAGAGGTTATACAGGGGCATGATGCAGACAGTGGCGAGACGCAGCGATGGATGATACTGCAGCTGCTGCCTGCCAGAACGAATGAGTGGGGAAGACAAGTTTAACCCTAACCCTTTACTGCACTTAATAAAACTTTAAATGTACATGCAACAAGCTTGAAATCAGGATTCCTACATATGATTGCATCATTGTGAAAACTGTACGCCGCATAGTAGTCTGAACTTTGGGAAGAAATGTGTGGAATCAGTGAGAAGGAGAGGTTATACAGGGGCGAGACGCAGCGATGGATGATACTGCAACAAGAGTGGGACCCTAACCCTTTACTGCACTTCTCCATATCTATATAAAACTTTAAATTTACATGCAACAAGCTTGAAATGAGTATTCCTACATATGATTGCATCACGGTGAAAACTGTACGCCGCATAGTAGTCTGAACTTTGAAGAAGAAATGTGTGGAATCAGTGAGAAGCAGCAGCATGGTATTTTATTTTCCCCCAATCTGAAAAAGAAAATCCGACTTTTCAAAGCGAACTCTAATGAGGTTGTAAATACCCGCATCTGGCATCTGGTAAGCTCAAGGCATAACATTAGTTTAACTCTAACAGCCTCCAGTGAACACATTTTAAAAACAAACAAAAAAAAAGAAGAAGAAGAAGAAGAAGAGGGAATTCTTATATTAGATATTCTAGCAATGTGTTTGGTGACGGAGATGTAATTGAAAACATTTTACACGCCTCGATCGTCTTGCTTTTATAAGAGCGCCAAACGGCTCTGCATGTCATGTCAGTCTGCGTTTTGCATTTTTTAGCTATTCAGTCAGAAAATAACAAAGAGCTTGTGTTGACTTAGATGGAAAGTCTCAATTTTTAATAAACAGTCTTAGCTGTTATGCACCTCATTAAAATGCTTTGCCACTGGATTCTCCACATTTTTTATTGCCCACCTGTATCTGTGTGTGAGACTCTGATCTGCAGGTGTCTTTCAGTTTGACCTACTGTATCTAAAAACTATTAAATACATTCAATTAGATGATAAATTAACCTTTGTGTCGTCATCCCAGGTCAGATTGGCCCCGTCTGTTTTGATTGTTCCTCCTTACCTCCCTTCCTTCCATCTGTCCTCCCTCCCTCTTTCCTCCCTTCCTTCTTTCCTCCGTACTTCCCTTCCTTCATTCCTTCCTTCTTCCTCCATGAGAGGAATTTTCAGCCTTTTTTTAACGTAATTGAAACTGGATTTAACTGAACTGATTTGGGATTGTGGGGGGAAACTGATTCTTTACTGAGTAGATTGAACTCTTACCAACTTACTTTACCTCGTAACTTAATTACTTTTAATATGCAGTCATTACTTTTGGAGAGAACTAGTAGTGTAACTAATAGCTGATTTTCAGTAACTTGCCAAACAGATGTAACACAATACTGTCTATGGGATTATTTCACTAAGATATCTGTTTGTCTAGTAACTTAATTACTTTTAATATGCAGTAATTACTTTTGGAGAGAAGTAACTAGTAGTAGTAGTATAACTAATAGATATCCTTACAACAGGTGCTGATATAAATAATCTTTAATATTTTCTGCTGCTTTATAATTCTCACACATATAGTTAAAGTGTCTATAGTTCATATTTTTGTAAATAGATTGTATGAGCTGTGTGTCACAGAGAATTATCAGCTCCTCTCTGCTTTATAGAGCTTAATAGAGAGTTTCAGCTCATTGTTTAGCTGTCTAGCTGGAACTTTACTGTGTTGGTTCACTCTCAGTGCTCTCAAAAGCCACTGTACAATACCTGCTAAGCACCAAATAGCAAACAGACACAGTTATCTGCAGACTAGCTGGTGAACATAGTGGAGCATTTAGCAGCTAAAGAGCCAGATATTTCCCTCGGGAGTTGGTTAGAGAGCAAAAACAGAGATAAAAGAGAGTGAATATTGGACTTACATTCAGCAGGTGGACAGAAACATAACTCCAAATGAATGATAATGGTTCGCCGTAACTGCTGGATGTGAGAAAGACAGCAACTGTGTGCTAACAAGCTCACGATATCAGCTTTAAAGGTGATGAAATGTCCAAAAAGTGGCCAAAAAAAGTTGGCATTTATAACTTTACATTTCAAACATGTGCAGAAGTGAATCAATTGATCAATAAACTAAGTCCAAATAAAAGCTGTGATGAATTAACCGATGCCAGCAGTCAGCAACACTCACGTACATTGTGTCAGATTAATAGCCGGTCCGTCATCTCGTCTGATTTCATCGTGAGTCAGAAGGAACGAATCAAGTATTTTCTTTGGAGTTTGGGAAACAGTGATTGTTGTTGCATGTCTCTGTTTCACTGATTAAAAATAATACTGTGTACTGTGTCACAAATATTAATATTCCACTTCAAGCTCATTATTAAATCATGCATGAATCACTGAGGACACATAATTCATTCAGCTGTAACTGCACATTCGACCAATTATTTAGCCGGGGCCTTCTCAATCTCTCCTACCTCAGTTTTCCATAGTGGAGTCATAGATTTGGTTTCAGGAAAGTTTGTGATCTTCCATGAAATTCGCTGTTTGTTTCCCATCAACAGTTAGGGGTTGTTTCTCTTAACGTGACTAAAGTTGTTTTAACTCTAAAAGTCCGCCTCCGATCCAAAGTGTGTTTTTTCTTTTTGATTCCTTCACTTAGATGTTCTTCTCGACTCAAAAAAAAAAACATCTGCAGAGTTTTGTGTTCACATTCAGGACATTTTCTGCACATTTCCAGGTCTCTATATTTATATTTTGGGGCTCTATTGGAATATCTTCCCATGATTTACAGATAAGAACTCCTTATTTATCTTAACCCTCGTGTTGTCCTCCTGGGTCAAATCGACCCCATCTCTTTTGACTGTTCCTTCTTTCCTTCCTTCCTCCCTTCTCCCCTTACTTCCTTCCTCCCTCCATCCCTTCCTTCTCTCCTAAATTCCTTCCTCTTTTCATCCTTACTCCTTTCCTTCTATAGCGTCCTCAGTGTCAATCAAAGGTAGTAATAAGACACTAACATCTATCTAGGTCTTGAATGATTCAGGGAGTGAATTAATGTATGGTTGAACACAGTGACAATTTATTGCCTCAAACCGTATATACAATAATACACAGTACTGTAAGTCTTTGAAAAGAATGGAAAATAACAAATAAATAGTCCGTTATGGAAGCGGAAAACCTCCAATGAAA
The DNA here is from genome assembly GCA_021039105.1 of Scomber colias. Lineage (NCBI taxonomy): Eukaryota > Metazoa > Chordata > Actinopteri > Scombriformes > Scombridae > Scomber > Scomber colias. Next base: position 73,817 of record JAJDFG010000695.1, read on the forward strand.
TGTCCTTTAGTTCACTAATTGTTCCTTTAATCCACAGCTCCTTGTGATAAGTGTTCACTACTATTGCTACTACTACCCGGGTAGGATAATTAGTGTTGAAACCCACTGAAAATGGGTATCACCTTAAATCAGATGTCCTCTGAGGGCAGTTCCTTCGGTTGGCCAACACCGTTCCTCCATCCGTCCGCAGGGTCGCAGGGTGGGCTCGCCATCTTTGATTATATCTGGTCACAAAAAAACCAACCTAAACAGATAGTGCAGGATGATAAGTTATTTGGTTCTCTTTGTGTCTTAGATAAGATCTCATTAAAGTATTTTCTCTCTCAAAATATCATACCTCATATAACCAACAATTAAGGATATACTTGTACTACAATTACCTTATTTTAACAACTTGTAATTTTAACATGAACCATTTTCCATGAATTGTCATTTTTAACTTTAACAATAAATTATTTACAATGAATTTTCCCTCTATCATATCTTCTTACAGTAACAGATTATTATTTATTATGCATTTCTTATGTCAAAAGAATTACTATTTTAAGATTAACATAAATTATTTACAGTATTGTTACATTTTTATGCACCACTTCAATGTACTATTAACTTAATCATGAAAATGAACTAAATTATCCTTTATAATTCTCTTAACATGTACTTCTAGCAAGCAAAATCACTTAAATTACCATTTAATGGCATTACAAAGCATCAAAATGCACAAATTCAATTAAAACATGATTGTAATGTTAGAAAACCGCGCAATTGTCCTTTAAAATGTTGACACAGTGTCAGTCAATTCATTAGCCAGAGCTAGCGATTAGCTTAGCCGTTAGCGATTAGCGTTTAGCTGTTAGCGGCTAGCACTTAGCCGTTAGCGATCTTTTCAGACGTTCAATTACAATAATACAGTGGCACCAAAGCATTTAATAAACATTAACCACATTTCACAATCACCGGTTGGCTTTTATGAGAAATATCTTGACTCAACTATAAGTTTAATGCAGCTTCACACACTATGGCTAACAATAGACTAGCATACACTGTGGCAACTCACCGGACATCAATAGCTTGACAGAAGCTGTTTCCCTCTCGCTCACAGTTGGACCTCTATTAAAAGAGCAACTTATTAGCGTTGTTACATGGACAATAATCTGACTTTATGACTATTTGGGGGTGTTTCATATCAGGAAATGCTCATTTGATGTTTTGCCTGCTCGCACATCTCCTGTGTTGGGTGAGCTGCTGTAGTGAAAAAGGAAGAGAGCACGTAGCCCCCTCAATACAACAGGTGCGCAAAGTGTATAAGCGCCCCTTGAGGGAACAACATGTAATTACACCCTTTAAATCACATACATGGGTTTTGTAGCCCTAAAATCCATGGGGGTTACATTACACTTCCTTCCTCCCTTCCTTCTCTCCTTACTTCCTTCCTCTTTCCCTCCTTAATCAATTCCCCATCTGTCATTATGGGGGGTTTTATAGAATATGAAGAAGAATACAACATTTTGAATGTTTCTCAAATAAACACACACATTTTTTACATTTCCATGTATAAAGATGTGTATCAGCTGCACAAAAGTATAAAATGAGATCCATTTTTGTATACTAGCCTATAGGTCAAATTAGGAAAGATTTAGCTAAAAGAGATGTCTACAGGATGTTTTTATAGCTCTCAAATGTAAAAAATGGGTCAAATTTCACCCTGAACAGTACATAAGGGTTAAACCTGACCAAACCAACTAATTGCATGTTTTTATGTTTTTTTTAATTTCCAATTCTTACTGTTAAATATTTGTTTTATGTAAAGCACATTGAGTTCCCATTGTGTATGAAATGCACTATATATAAATAAAGCTGCCTTGCCTTGCCTATACCTGTAACAGTGTAAGATGAGAAAAGGCTTGTATTTTTGAAACAATGATGTCCTGTCGATAGTGAACTTAGATCAGAAACACTTCTATCTGTTGTTTATAAGTTCATGGACCAATTATATATTTAGTTTTTTCAGTCCTGACACCCTCTTTCATATCGATCGTGCATGTGAACTCATTTAAAGTCTGTGGGGGTTCGACGCTCAAGGCTGATGGACATTACTTGAGCTTTTTGTCTTTATTTGTTGTGCTATTTGTCCGTCTCATGCCAGGACAGACTTCTGACCCTCAACAGGGAAACAGAAGAAAATAATTTCAATGTTCTTCAACTGTTTCTAAGCTGCAGCACTGATGATTAGTTGTTGTGTTCTTACTTTGTTTCTTTAGGCAACACACTCATCTACAATCAACACGTGTTAGACTTGAACGTTGCTTTTAATGTGCTGTGCTTTTATTAAACAAGGTAATTAAATGTCGAGAACAGTAAATGAAGTAGCAAACAAACAAACAAACAAACAAACTGGTATCCGTTGTGTTTTCAGTTGCGCTGCTGGCTTTGAATGAAAGATCTACTGTGAGCCGTTCTTTCTTTTATAGCACGCAAACAATGAATTCACTTTGTCAGATTCAAGCTGTTTAATCTAACGTGGAAACGATCCAGACCGAGTGTGAAAGGAGAGAAGCTTTAAAATTCATAACACCGCACTTTGTGAGGAACGTGTGTACTGCTCAGTGCTGAATGTTGATGTAGATTATATAAATCAGTCTCACAGAAACAAAAAGCTCTTTTATGCTTTGATTCATGAACACGCTGCTAGTGATCAGCAACGGAGCAAAAAACTGAAATGACACATGATTTAATTCCCGTCACGCAGGTGAAGAGCAACAGTTCATAAGTCCAACTAACCAATCACAGCTGGAGACATGATGTTTTACAATTCACATGTGAAATATATAAAAATCACATGAAGTAACAAGATGGGATTTCACACGTCAGATATAAGACTTAACCCTTGTGTCGTCCTCCCGGGTCAAATTTCCCCCCTTCCTTCTTTCTTCCCTTCCTTCTGTTCTTCTTTCCTTCCCTCCTTCCTTCCTTTTGTCCTTCTTTTCTCCCTCCCACCTACCTTCCTTCCTTCCTTCCCACCCTCCCTCCTTCCTTCTTTCCTCCCTCCCTCCCTCCCTCCCTCCTACCTTCCTTCCCTCCTCCCTCCCTCCTTTCCTTCCTTCCTCCCTCCTTTCCTTCCTTCTTCTTCTTCTTCTTCCTAACTTAAGAAAACAATAACATACAGGCACATGTAACTAGCAATCATTTTAATTATTGACGATCGTCTTGATTATCAAATGATTGTTTAATCTCTAAAAATGAAAAATGTCCATCTACTTTTGCCAAAGTGACTTTCTTCAAATGTCTTAATTTTGTCTGATCAACAATCCAAAACCCAAATAATCAGCTTACAATCACAAAAGAAGAAAAGCAGCAAATTCTCACATCTTTAAAAATGACTCAAAAAGGATGAATAAATAATCAAAATACAGACTTGCTGATGAGTTTTTCTGTTGATCAATTAATCAATTAACCGACACGTGTGACTTGTGTTTAGTATTTCACATGCGATAAATTCACATGTTTGGTACATATGTGGGTTTTTGGAGATTCAAGCAGAAAGCATTTGGACAGTTTGTTCTTCAGGCACAGTGAATTGAAATAAATGAATTGATGCCATGTTTCATCTTTAATTTAAGGAGGTTTACATCAGTATAGGAAACACAATATGGGCAATATAGTACTTGCAGTTGCCGTTTAGATTGATGTGGGGATGTTGGTCAGTATAAAGGCCCATTTAAGCTCAACGTACGTATGAAAATGTATCCGTCCTTTTCAAACGATGTTACCATCACTGCTCACATACTTCCATGCGTCCTTTACGTTGGCATGGATGTTAACCAAAACATCCACCAGGGGGCAGCACAGAGTCAAACGTTTATGAAACAACAACAAACTCAAAAACAAACATGGCGACTGTGGAGGAGATATAGATAATGTTCCTCTTGCATAAAAGACAAAAACGATATGTTTAAAGTTTCTAACCAACTCACAAAACCTTTCCTCAAAAAGTTCCTCCATTGTTATTTCTTCTTCGTGTCTCACTAGAGCTACGTATCGAGTAGTGACAGCAACACTGCCTCCCCGTGGTTTCCGGTGGTACTGCTCCGTTTGGTCCGTATCTGTAAGCTTTATGGAAACGTTCAGAAATACGGACGAAATGAAGGCAGAGCACGGACGGAGCCTTCTGTCCATATCGGTATTTAATGTTGAGCATATATGGGCCTTAAGGAGTAAAGAGGTGATCATTTAAAGTGAAGAAGATAAAACTGAGGCTGGAAAAAAAGCAGGTGTGCACAGGAAAACTACAAAATGGCGAACAAGCTGGTCAACCGAGGAGCACAAGCCTTTTATTAAGATTAAGATTTTAAGATTAAGAATCATTGTATTATTACTTCAGAGGGAAATTAGTTTTGGCAGTTTGCAGTTGGCAGCGTGTGTACAAACCTTGACATACACATTAAAAGAAACATACACACTAACAAGAAAGAAAACAATCCAAAACATAATCTGAACATGGCACATGTGCTTTATTAAACACATAAAAACAGCTACACCGCAACATCCAGCAGTGCTCATGAAGAAACAAAGCTTCAGTGTTAGAGAAAACATAATACACACACATATATATGATAATTAAATATGTGCAGCATTGACTACTGCTGTGAGTATTAGGAGTTAGTATGCAAGACATTCACACCTGTCCTCCTTGTGCTGCATGTGTGTTATAGAGAGCTACGGATGATGGGGTAAAGGATTTTTTTTTTCTCTTTTATTTTTGCAGCTGGGGGCCTGAAGACATGGGAGGCCTGATGGGAGGGGCTGACTCTCATTGGACAGGGGGGGTGCTGTGGGTGAGGCAGGGAGGTTTTCAGTTTTTTGGGTTTTGTAGATGTCACTAAGGCTGTATTACAGTACTTAGTGCAATTCATTTTTCATTTTTCAGGTGATTTTGCTGAGCAATCTCTTCTGGGCAGCCTTAGCGTTACCATGACAACAGAGAATGCAGAATGTCATAATACTTTCAATAAAAGACTTATAAAAACATCAAGAAATACTCAGGATCAGAGGAGGCTAAAGCTTTCATTAAAATATACAGCCGTTGTTAGATTTTCTTATATCCTGACATATTTGTACTTTTCCACTCTGACTGAATTAGGATTAGAGTCACTGCACCATTGCATAAACTCCTCAAGAATGAGACCATGTCCTGTCTCTCTGGCTTGAGTAAAGCTGTATCATCAACAGCTTTACTCACGTTGCTGTATAAAATAAATAAAAGTGGAGACAGAATGCAGCTTTGAGGAGAGTCTGTACAAATTAACCCTTAAACAGACAACATGTACCAGGAGATACAGACTCTTTAACACCCTGCTAAGAGCATGATTGGTTAAGGTGGTTGTTCAATTGTGTGTGCCTTGAATTGGTAGAATTGAAGCTTGTGGTCGGTCTATACTTTGATAGAAATTATTTAACTCACTTTAGAGACTAGTATATGTGATATTAATGAACAGAGAAAGCAAGAATGTATTAATTCTCTTATCTATACCTTAATAGGGTATATTGATGGAAATGTTTTACTTAGGTGCAAATGAGATGGTCAAGTCTTTCTGCTAGGATAGATAGTGTATATTTATTGTAGAAAACTGACAAATATCCTTGCATGGCATTTGGATATGTTCAGATATTTGGTTAGAGGTACATCTTCTACACATCTGAAAGGGTTTAATAAGTTCTGTGATAGTCGTTTCTTTCCATCGTATGGGGACTGAGTGCAGGTCAAGGGATTTTTGGAAGATCAAAGAAGGTCCTTTGTACATCCTGCTGTAAGATACAGGTTTTATCACCTGTTAAGTCATCTTTTCATACTTGAACTAGGGAAGTTGTGGTGCGATTAGTTTCAAATCTTGCAAAAAAAGTTGTTAAAATCATTAGGCAGGGAGTAGCTGTCTTTCCGCTGCATGCGAGCATCCCGCTGTGCTTTATGAGCTCAGTCATTCTTTTAATTCCTTTCCGCACCACTCTGGAGTTCCCTGCAGCAAAAGTACTCTCCACCTCTTCCTTGAACTGTTTCTTTAATCAACTTTGATCTGTCTTTTAATGTCTTTTTAAATGCTCTTCAGTTAATGTGCATTCCTTCTTGAAATTATTTGTCTCTTTTAGTCGAGGAGGTTCCTCAGTTCTTTGGACACCCACGGTCGGTCATTAGGAATAATCTATATGATTTTGTGGGTTGAACAGTGTCAAAACAGAGGTTACGTAACATGAAACAACCTCAAACAGTTTATTTAAACCATCTGAGGTGGATTGCAAAACATCCCATGAAGTGCAGTCAGAACATCCTTGTAATTTAGGGTATTTTCACATAAGCAGCCTTTTAATCCAAACTCTCTCGGTGCAGTTAAGTTGGGCAGGTGTGAAGACAGTAATCGCACTCAGGTGTGGACCAAAACAAGCACACAGAGATCCTTTAGAGTAGGAGGTCTCTGTCCTCTGCCTAATGATCTTGAGTGGTTAGTTTGTGGTGTGAACATGATCCGACTTCGATCCAACCCGATTACAAGGTGTACTCCAAACTGCTCCCATAGCCAGGTGAGCTTTGTATAATGTGATGCGGATGAATCAAGGATCAGACCTGGACTAGCCTAACAGTCCGTTGAATAGGCACAATAACAAAAAACACACAGCAACAGTACAGTACAGACAAAAACACACATTTAGCCGATAAAATCCTCCAGGAACAAATGCCTTTTCAACTTTGATTTAAAAGAGTCCAGAGTTGGTGCTTGGCGAATGTCCTGAGGGAGCGAGGAGGCCTACACTAAAGGCCTTACTCCCAAAAGTTCTCCTTCTGGTGCGGGGAATGGACAGGAGGCCCAAGTCAGCAGAGGGTAGGTCCCATGATGGTTGGGGAACATGGAGGAGGTCCGTTAAGTACTGGGGTGCAAGAGTATGAAGAGATTTGTAGGTGAGGAGGAGAAGTTTGAAGGTAATGAGGAACTTAACAGGAAGCCAGTGCAACTGTAGGAGTGAAAACATCTTTAATGGCGCGTTCCTCGCCTCCAGACTTTGACAGTCCTCGCTCTTATTCCACATCGATGTCCTCATTGTCAATTTTCTTGGTGCCAGTAACCCATTTTTAACCAATTGGTAATGGTGTTCAACAAGTTAGGAGTGAGCTTCTTGATGTTATTACTCTGTTATTTGCACAGAAGCAGAAACTCCCTGCTGTCTGAATCACACTGCCTGCAGCATTCATAGATAGTTGAAGTCCATAAGCACCAAGAAGCAGCACAGTTAGGACCAGCATAACAAGGCCATGAGTACAAATTGTCCCATCGTTTACGCAATGTCGTAAATTTAAGGAGGAGAAACACTTAACGACGGACATTAAAAGGCACACACACACACACACACACACACACCACTCTGTGCCACTCTACAGTCGCTGCAGAGCCACACCAGTTGAAGAGGTAATGGAAACACTTGTCTTGTTTCCATTACCTCCTCAGCCCACGAGGCAGCACGGTCAGCCGGTCATACCAACCGGATCCTAAATGAGAGTCTCGAAAGGTACATCTGACCAAAGCCATGTGCACATTTAAAAACCTCAACAACAAAGTTCCTCGTCAGTTCGAAGTGAAAGTGACTGCACAGCAAGACACTCCAGGATGTAAGCAGTCACAATCAAGAGAAGACTTCATGACAAGAACCTCGGAGGATTCACCGCAAGATGCAAGCCTCAAAAACAGGAAGAACAGTTTGCAGCTCACAAAGCGCCTACACAAAGAAGCTTGTAGAGATCTGGACTGATGAAACTAAATTGAAACCCTATCAGAATGATGGAAAGATGAAAATGTGGAATAGGGTTAGGGGTTAGGGGTTAACATTAAGTGCACTGGCCTACAGACTTGGGCTATCCAAGTCCTGTACAATGTGGTGTGGAGTGGTAGATGGAGGATATATGGTAGTGAATGTAGTTCTTATGTGGTGCAGGTGTACTTGTCTGGACTGTTGTCTGGGGGAACAGGGTTCAAATCCTGCTCTCCTGTGCTGGCATCCCAAATCTCCCACACACAGGAGAGCAGCCAACACGGCCACCCACCCATCACATGCTGCCCAACACGGCCACCCACCCACCACATGCTGCCCAACACGGCCACCCACCCACCACATGCTGCCCAACAAAACAAAAAACAAAATCTAAAAAACAAGTAAAAGGGGATTTTAACCTCTGCATATTCTTTGTTTATCAGGGTTTATAGGGGTAAGAATTGGTTGCAAGGATGTGTTGTGTAGTAAAACCATATCATCATTATATAAATAAATAAATGAATAAAATAGAGGGAGTAGATAAATAAAGAGATTAAAAGTTCATAAAATTCATGAGATGTTTGTGGGTGAATAGAAGTGGGTGGATAATCATGCGTGGTTAAAAGAGATTAAAAATATAAAAATGGAGAATATAAGAGTAAACTATAGTAAAAGACGATGATGTCAGATATAAAACAAAGTAAAGGTTATATAAAATCCATAGTAAAACCAATACATACCAAAATTCATAAAATGTTCCACTCTATTGAAACCCTATCAGAATGATGGAAAGATGAAAATGTGGAATAGGGTTAGGGGTTAGGGGGTTAGAGTTAGGGGTTGGGGTTAAGGGTTAGGGGTTAGGGTTAGAAAAAACAAAAGACCAGCTCATTATACAGTATTGTTTTCACACTGATGCAAGATGAACAGATATTCACATCACCACCGGCTCTACTTGTGAAAATCTGAACCAAATGATAATATAATCAGCAGCATCTTTTGTTTTTGTTCATGCCCGCAGCTGTGAAAAGATGGCAGTCATCTGTGTTGATAAAGACTTCCTTTAACTCTAACAACGTGTAAACACATGTATGCAATGCAAGGTGCACGAAGACAGACAGCACAGAAAGAAGAATGCACATTTGATGTTTCATATTAATTCTTAACTCACATTGTTCTTTTTTTTTTTTTTTGCTTCTCTTTTCTAAAAATTTAAGAAACAAAACAAGATGAAATCCAATGACTCTCTCGTGCCTTTGTCTGTTTTATTTGGTGGGGACATGTCAGACGCTCTTCTTGTTTCCATTATCTCCTCCAGCCCCCGAGGTAGCACAAGCAGGCCACTCATACCAGCAGGGTCCCACTGAGAGTGTCAAAAGTTACATCTGACAAAAGCCATGTGCTCTTTAAAAAAAAAAACCTCAACTAAAGTCGCCCTCGGTTCAAAGTGTGAGTCGTTCCTGCGAGTGGGAACACAGTGAGGATTTTGCGGTGAATCAAAGCGATAAATAAACACAAACTTGCAGACACATCCAAGATGCTCTAAAACCATCAAGCCAACATGATAATTTCCATTCTTCTGAACATTAGTTTTATCTTACATGGTTATATTTGACTGTTTTATAGAGCACATGACGGCATTTTGAAGCTATGCAGGGTTAGAGTTACGATTTTTTCCCCCAACCTTAAGAAAAAACAAAAATATTATGGCTTTTTTTTTTTTTGTTACTATATTTATACAAGAGCATGGTCTTTAAATCTAAGAGTGTAATTTTTGACAGGGTTATTGCACACTTTATCTCAATTCAGACTGTAATGTACCAATTTGAGGTTGTTAGATTGTGCGATTAATGTGTGATGAATCATAGTGCTACTATATCACTCATCTGTGCTGTTTTTAAAAAAATGTGTGGGCTGGTATCGTTTTCACCTAAAATTAATTCATAAACAGTAACAGCTCAAAATGGCAAGGGTGCAAAGATGCATTAAATGAGCCATTAAAAAAAATCATTTTTTATCTTGCATGTGCGTGTATTTGAGTCTCAGATGTTCCTGTTAAGACAAAAACTGCACAATAAGACCACCCGGTCAGTTTGAACTCTATGAACATATGTGATTCAAGATTCTTACATCACTTAATTCATCTTTGTGCTGGTCATCTGCAGCACTTCATCAAACATCATCATCATCATCATCACAGTGGCTCTCTCTGCTTGTACTATTCCTGCCTTTTATTATTTTAATCTGCTGAACAAGAGCTCCACACATCTCTATATATTATTGTTTTATTGAAGTTTTATTGCTGTTAAAGTTCTGCTAATTCATTGAGGAGCACGTTTAACTTCCTGTAAATTCGTCACAATATCAATTTTCTGCTCTTTAGTCTTATAATTTGCTTTTAATTTGAAGCAGTAAAACAGGAAGTGTTAGGTTTGCATTGGTGGTAACATCCGGAAAGCTGGCCAATCAGAACAGAGAGGGCTCATTAAGAGGCGGGCCTTAAAGAGACAGTATATAAGACTGCCTGTTAAGATCATAGACTGTATAGAAGAAATGGACGTAACATCCATGACGTCACCCATTGGTTTGTGGACTGCTACTCGGAAGCCAATAGTTTCGAATCTAGGCAGCGCCATCTTGAAAATTTCAGGTGCATGCTGGGAAAAATAAAAACACGGATTCTACTTATATGGGCATGAGGCGGGGCCATGGGCGGAGCGGGGAGGTTGCTATGGTTGCAAGGGCTGGATCTCGAGGACATTGGTCAATCAACCTGTCAATCAGGACGTAGCCACGCCCTAATGCATACCCTGCTTTATCGTCTAATATAAAATCAGGGAGGCCAAAATGTCCCAAATGAACATCATACTGCATTGAAGAAGGCTTTAAACTAGCGATTGAGACCATAAACACATTTTGAAAACGTTTACTGAGGTTAGAAATCAAGTGAGAAGTTGGTGAATTCTCCATTGACTTGTATAGAGACGGAAGTCCTTTAGACACCAAAACAGTCGCCCCCTGGTGGCCTTTTGCTAGAATGCAGTTCTAAGTTACTTCCGTGTTGGCCTCATTTCAGAGGACCAGAACTCCCCGCCTGGTTAAGAGACAGAGGCTGAACTGAGGGGGTTGCATAAAGAGCTAGTATAAGATAAATAAAGAGTTTTTAACTTTAAAGCATGCAAAACTAATCTAGCGGGTCCCAGAATATAAACATAGAGCAGGAAATGTGCACAGTACAAGAGACCTTAGTTTCCCTCCAAAAAACTAAGAGATTAATGACACATCACTAAGTGCTAGTGCTAAGTGGGATGAAGTTTGATGGTTGTTTTGTTGTCAGTACCTTAAGTAATAACTCATTCCCACTGTAGTGGATAGAGGGCCTCTTTTTTGTTGCCCCCTTTCGAGCTTTTCAGTACATCTGTCTGGCACATGAACAGCTGCTGGTTCAGAGAGAGAGAGACGATCCTCTTGAGACTTACAGGACGGACTGTTTGTCAGCGAGAAGAAGAGGTCTGTTCAAACAAACAGTAACCTGTGACTCACATCGCAGTCTGTTTAAGTGTCACTCTGAACTGTCAACCACCAAAATACAACTCCTAATGGAAACATGAGAGTCATACGTTGACTGATGCAGGTGTAAAGAAGCCATAATATCAATATTTTTGATGTATGAGCTGTCAGTGTTATCAATATTATTACAGAGATCGTACATGAGCCTTTTTTACATGATACTCATAATCAAAATGGCAAAGAAAAGTAAATGTAAATGACAGCTATTTCATACTTCTCTCATTGAAAAGTCTCTAAAACAATATATAGGTTATAAAAATATTATTAAAGAATAGAAAACTGTTGTGTGGAGACGGCAGGCAAGTTGAGGCAGGTTTATATTTAAATCAACCCCCGAGGCATTATGATTAAAATCACTTTCTGCCCTCCGTCACTGACTGATGTCTTTTCTGACTCAATTATTTTCTATCTTGAAGGCAAACAGGGTTTTTCTGGCTACAGTTGTGAAACATCTGTTCACAAAATACTTTCAGAGTCTTTTGTCCATTGTTGAGTTTTCTGTTGTTTTTTTTTTTTTTTCTTTTTTTCTTTCAAATTTCTACTGATCATTTTCATGGAACAATCTTTTTTCTTCTTCTTTTTCTTCCTAACACAGATTTATAGTGTTTTGGAATAAAATCTGTCAGTGAACACCTGCCACATTTGTTCTTCTTTATCTCGAGCGTGTGTTAACAGACGATCATCAGAAGGGTTGTTGCAATGTAACAACTCTTTTAAACTTTTTTTTTTTTACCCCCCCTTCTTTCTTTTTCTTTTTTTAAATCTCAGGTTGGTGATTAATAGTTACTGACCAGAAATACCTTTTCTGAACTCACAGGTGTCGTCTGATGTAAAGAGCCCATAAGGTGTCCTCTCCTTTACTGCCCCCCCCCCCACCCCCACCCTTGAACGATGTTTTTCACACATCTGCGGAGATAAAAGGCAGCGGGAGAGCTCGACGACTCGGGGAAGCAGCATTACAGAGTTCATCATTCCTCACTTTACCCTCATTTACTCGGGTTGTGTGTCTAATAGTATAAGTGATGACAGCTGACGTCCAAACAGCTCTTTCATGGTGATGCCCTTTGGGGAGCGGCTGCCTGGTGCACAGCTGCAGACACCCGGAGAACAGAGACGACATGAGGAAGAGGAGGAGGAGGAGGAGGAGGAGGGGGGGGGGGGGTGCGGAGTGGGGGTACAGGCTGCCGAGCCTCCATCTTAAAGCAATAATTCACTTTACTTTGACTCTGTCATCTTTTAAAATCTTTTCTTCTTGTGCAGAGAAGTGAATACGTCACTTTTTTTTTTTTACCATCTGCATTCCTGCTTTTAGGCTACATCACAGACTGCTTTCTGCTACTTTGGCTCAGTTAATGTGACCTTTTTATCTCATATATTTTAGAGCTACAGCACCTGTATAGTATGTAGATTTATTAACATATGGACAGAGGTATTTCCTTTACCTCATACAGGTACAATTATCACCCTTTAAATAATGCAATGATTCATAGATCATATTAAGATCCAAGTCCAGTGTGCTCGTTTTATGATCAAAATCAGCACATGGTGTATATTTGCATGTTTTTTCTGGTCTTGATGTTAAATATTTTTGTCAAGTATTCATGATATGTTATTGGGATTCATATATCATGTCTGCCGAGCACTGTGCAGCTGAATGATGGCTCAATTATTAATCCCACGTGATATTTAAAAGGCTACAAAGAGTCTACAGCCTTTATATCACAACCTCTTAACCTAGATACTATACTATACTATACTATATTATACTATACTATACTATACTATACCTCTTAACTTATATACTATACTATACTATACTATAGCCTACTATACTATACTATAGCCTACTATACTATACTATACTATACTCACCTCTTAACTTATATATACTATACTATACTAGACTATAATATGCTATGCTATACTATACTATACTATACTATACTATAATATAATATGCTATGCTATGCTATGCTATGGTATACTATACTATGCTATGCTATACTATACTATACTATACTATAGCCTACTATACTATACTATAATATGCTATGCTATGCTATGCTATACTATACTATACTATACTATAGCCTACTATACTATACTATAATATGCTATGCTATACTATGCTATACTGTACTATACTATACTATAGCCTACTATACTATACTATAATATGCTATGCTATACTATACTATACTGTACTATGCTATGCTATACTATACTATACTATAGCCTACTATGCTATACTATAATATGCTATGCTATACTATGCTATACTATACTATACTGTACTATACTATACTATACTATACTATACTATACTATGCTATGCTATACTCAGGGACGTGCACATGATTATAGAGGGGCAGGGGCTCAAAGGCAGAAAAGGGCAGAGCAAAGTGCGCGCCAATTTTTTTTTTCCGGTCCTTTACACAATATGGAAATTCATGTAAAATTAAAAAATAAAGTGCTAATAGAAAGCTAACTACTTAGCTGTGTGTCCTGTGTAGGTGAAAGTGATATGAAATTGCCATTTATTTTGTGTCAACAAATTATTGTCAACATGAGTTCATTCACATTATCAAAGCTTGGAAGACATGCAAAGCAATAAAACACTGGTTTATTATTAGGCTATTTAAAGTTTAAATACAGATGGTAATATTTCAAACACAGATAACCTACAGCTTATATCCCCAGAATGCTGAAATTACTATATTATTATTATGATTATGATTATGATTATTATTATTATTTTGTTAGCCCACACAGTAGTAGCAAATAGTCACAATAAACTTTATATCTAAACCTCGGACCTGTACTTCAGACCTGTAGTGAGGGAAATATGATCCGCCCTAAACACGGTGCATTTTATTTTGAAAATTTACCCGGTGTTTTATTTTGTACACAATTTCCTGTCCCGCACGATGTGCTCTGTGCTGAAATGCTCCGACGTCCAGCAAAAACAGAAGCTGAAATATTACTCATATTTAAGCACGTTGAATAAGTGGACGGCGACTAGTTAGACCATAACTCACAGGTTCAAGTTGCTCCACTGTCACGTCTCCTCAGTTATCCATGGGGCAGCAGCTCTCTCTCTCTCTCTCTCTCTCTCTCTCTCTCTCTCTCTGGCGGCTCTGTGACCGAGCGGAGCCGCAACGGACACAGAAGCAGCAGGCTCAACGCACACAATAACCCCGTATTACAAGAAAATGGGTACGGTAGAATACCGTGGAGTTTTTGTACCACCGTTTGAACATTCCTAACAGGAATTAAACACACACACACAGGGCACTTTTTAATACGAGGCAAAAAGGGCAGGGGCTCAAGCACCCCTAGGGCCCTATGTGTGCACGTGCCTGGCTATACTATACTATACTATACTATACTATGCTATACTATACTATACTTACTTCTTAACTTAGATACTATACTATACTTACATGTTAACATATATAAAATACTATACTTAAGTTCTAAATTACAAAGTAGTACAAAGTCAAGAGCTTGTGATATGAACCACAACAAGCTAATGAAGCCGTAAACACAACAGTGGTGTCTGCCTTACACAGAACTACTCTCTGGAGACTGGAAATGTGATCTCTGTTATTAGTCTTTGGAGCCGTTTCTTAACAAACTAACATGACCAAACTCTTTATAATGAAGGAACATTTGAACCAGAGCAGCGGTGTGACTCATTGACCTGTTTTCAATCATTTTAAACAGTTGATATCTGCGTCAGGCTTTAGATACACACACACAATACTCACCAGCTAAATGCTAACATGCTAATTGTGGCTATGGTAACATGCTGATGTTTAGCAGATGTAATCTTTAACATGTTCACCATTTTAGTGTAGTGAGGTGGCATGTTAATATTTGCTAATTAGTAGGGGTGTGACGATACACCCAGCTCACAAAACGAGACGAAACATGATATTGGGTTCATGAGATCGAGACAACAAGCTTAATGATCCACACGTGACTTTATAAAAAGAAGACATGACATGCAAATGAGCGATAGAAAACCAATCGTCTTTTCTTTTTTCTTTTTTTTTTTGCTGCGCCCCTTAATTATAGCTTTACGAGATCTCGTCACACCCCTACTAATTAGTACTAAAAACAAATTAAAGCAGAGGCTGACGGCCATTAGTTTAGCAATATAAGTAGACTGTACTCTTTATTCTATAGTGACTTCATTTTATTCTTTCATTTATATATATTTTTTATATTTTATCAACCTTTTATTAGCTATTTATATTTATTTATTTATTTTTTTTAATTTGAATCTTACCTCTGGTGTTTCCTCATTGTAGATTCTCACGAGTTATGATGATGGCGTTTCCTGAGTTCCTATTTTTAATTATTTCTTTTTGTTTGTTTGTTTTATCTGTTTTTAATGGCTTTTGAAATTTTAAAGCGTTTTCCAGGAATAAAGAGTTTTTTTCTGTATGTATCGTAAATTCAGTTTTTTATTCTTATTCTCATAACGCATGTTGAAAAGGAAGGAAGTGTCTCCGTTCAGCCTGCATTGATAACGCTACGCCCAAATAAGGAACTGTGAGCATTTAACCTTCGTTTTTCTTTTTGTTTGTTTGTTCTGAATATGTAAAGTACTTGTGTTACATTGTGATGTATGAAGAGTGCTATAAAAATAAGGTTTGATTTATTGATTGATTGACTGTAGGTCAACTTAACACCTTAAAACAAGTGTTTCACAGCTTTCTTTGGCTAAAACCAGTCAAGTCTGAGGTGTACTGGAAGCTCATTAAGATGAAAACCACAAACCTGCATCATCCATGATTCAGTTCAGGCTGCAGACTGTTTGTTCCACGTCTCTCTTCTCATGTTTCCCATCTCTCTGCACCTTTACTTATCAAATAAAGGCCAAAAAGAAAGAGAAAGAGAAAAAAAGCCAACCATCAGACTCCAAATGTGCTCTGCTGCACCTGTAACCCCACCTGGTGTGATGTCATTCCAGTGATGTCACAGAATGATGTCACTATACAGCAAAAGGTGAGAAGTTGAACTAATGCAGGTCAGATTTAAAGGGGCTGTTAAGTTGATCCCCGAAGTGATTACACATTACATCCTGAAGGGAACATGGACGTCTGAAACAAGATTTATGACAATCGACTCCTGATGATGGATCAAATAGCTGTTGAGACATTTTTCTCTGAAACCCACAAATGTGAACCTCATGGTGGCGCTTAATAAAAAGTCAGAGGATTCGTTCTCTGGGCAACACAAATATATCTGTACCAAATTTCATGGTTCATTTTTTGCTCCCAGGGCTCCGAGTGGGTTAATCTAGCCTTGAACCTACAGCCAGAAAATAGATTGATTTTAATAATTCACTCAACAAATACAAATCTATAAAATTTAAATGTAGAAAAGCAGTGTGTTCAGACCCCCTTTAACCTTTGTGTCATCCTCCCGGGTCAAATTGACCCCATCTGTTTTGACTGTTCCTTCTTTCCTCCCTTCCTGCCTCCTTTCCGTCTTCCTTCCTTCTTCCTCCCTCCTTTCCTTCCTTCTTCCTCCTCCGTCCTTTCCTTCCTTCTTCCTTCCTTCTTCCTCCCTTCCTCCCTCCTTTCCTTCCTTCTTCCTCCTTCCTTTCCTTCCTTCTTCCTCCCTTCCTTCCCGCCTACCTCCTTTCCTTCCTTCCTTCCTTCCTTCCGTCCGTCCTTCCTTCCTTCCTTCCTTCTTCCTCCCTTCCTCTCTTCCTCTCTTCCTCCCTTCCTCCTCCTTTCCTTCCTCCTTGCTACCTCCTTTCCTTCCTTCTTCCTCCCTTCCTCTCTTCCTCCCTCCTTTCCTTCCATCTTCCTTTCCTTCCTTCTTCCTCCCTCCTTTCCTTCCCCCCTCCTCCTTTCCTTCCTTCCTTCCTTCTTCCTCCCCCCCTCCTTCCATCTTCCTCCCTTCTTCCTCCCTTCCTCCCTTCCTCCCTTTCTTCCTCCTTCCTTTCTTCCTTCCTCCCTCCTTTCCTTCCCCCCTCCTCCTTTCCTTCCTTCCTTCCTTCCTTCTTCCTTCCTCCCTCCCTCCCTTCCTTCTTCCTCCCTTCCTCCCTCCTTTCCTTCCTTCTTCCTCCCTTCCTTCCTTCCTTTTTCCTCCCTCCTTTCCTTCCTTCTTCCTCCCTTCCTCCTCCTTTCCCTTCCTTCTTCCTTCCTTCCTTCCTTCTTCCTCCCTTCTTTCCTTGACTCGAGGACAACAGGAGGTTAAAACCAGAAACACACTAAGTATTGGGCTATAGTTCCTACAGAGTATAACCTCCCTCCTTTCCTTCCTCCCTTCCTCCCTCCTTTCCTTCCTCCCTTGCTACCTCCTTTCCTTCCTTCTTCCTCCCTTCCTCTCTTCCTCCCTCCTTTCCTTCCATCTTCCTTTCCTTCCTTCCTTCCTTCTTCCTCCCTCCTTTCCTTCCCCCCTCCTCCTTTCCTTCCTTCCTTCCTTCTTCCTTCCCCCTCCCCTCCTTCCATCTTCCTCCCTTCCTTCCTCCCTCCCTCCCTTTCTTCCTCCTTCCTTTCCTTCCTTCCTCCCTCTTCCTTCCCCCCTCCTCCTTTTCCTCCTTCCTTCCTTCTTCTTCCTTCCTCCCTCCCCTCCTTCCATCTTCCTCCCTTCCTTCCTCCCTCCCTCCCTTCCTTCTTCCTCCCTTCCTCCCTCCTTTCCTTCCTTCTTCCTCC